>JAQZBX010071629.1:0-15201 GCA_029593785.1 Cabassous unicinctus | reverse complement strand
TAAAATTTTGAAGGCAAAATAAGATTTCCTGATATGCTTCTGCAGTTGACCATGAAAGTTTTTATCAGATATACCACCCTACCATTAACAATTAATATCTGGAAAAACATTATGAGTAATATTGCAGAGACCAAAGCAGGCAAATATTAAGAGCAACTGACCCTAAATAAATGGATTATTTTCTTATTTTTTAACTATCTTCAGGGCAGGCCCAGGTTTCATCAATCATATAGAAATCTTATATATAACCCATAGTCCTTCTGGCCTGAAGAACAAAAAGACAGAGTTTGGGACACCAAAGCCACAGGAAAATCAGGAATGAATCCCAGAATGGAAACCGGTGAAGGTAAACCCCCAGGGATCCCTTTGAATTCCTGCCTGGAGAAGATGAGTTGGAGTACACACTGGGATGATAGTGAGAAAAAGCAGGTTTATTAAGGCTGGCGGGAGGACAGGAGATGGGGGTGTCTCAAATCTGCCTCTCCTGAACAAGGGAGGGCAAGGGATTTTTGTGGATTCAAAAAGGAAGGGTGGAGTGATTGCCATCACAACAGTTAGCAGACACAAGGGTGCCTCTTGTTTTGAAATAAACATAAGCAAGGGTAAGTTCAGTCTAGCCAGTTTCAGTAAATTCAGGTATTAACTTTTGGCTATTCTATGATATGATGGAAAAAATAAACCAAAAAAGAGTCTATATAATGATCAGTAATCATAATTATTTATTAATTTTTAATCCTCAGTCACAGTATCAGGCTTCATTTTCAATTCAAAACAAGCTGGGCATTTTTGTTTATCAGCCAAGTGACTAAATATTAGGTTATGGAAGATAGGACTGCCCCAATCAAGACCCTGGTGTTCCTAGAAACTAAGGTGAGGTGGATTGAAATTGTGGCTCACAGGCAGGAAGAGGGAGACACATATTCTTTGTAAAATCTCTGTCCAATATACTGACCCTGAACCATGTAGGTCTGGGACAGAAACCAGCAGCCTAGAGAAGGTTAAAAATATGAACAATATTTTGCTACTATCCCGAAACAATTTCCATTTTGAGTGCAACTATGTTAATCTCTTGCTAAATTAAAAAAGAACATATCAAACTTAAGAGGAATATTAGAGAATTCAGACATCTCCACAGCATAATATTAATAAGAGACAAGTTAGAATTCAACATTTTTTGATATACAAATCTACAGGAAAATTTAAACAGGGCTCTAAGTGGGATTATGGGCTGATCATTTTTCTTGCTTTCCCCTGATCCTTGGGGTTGTGACTTGATTAGCTTTCTGTCCTCCTCCAACCCATCCCATCCCTTGAGGCAAACCTGTTTCTATCTGTGAAGATTTTGGGTGGGGAATGTTTGCCCCTTCCTAGATTAACACAATTATGCAAGTATCATTGAAGGATTTTGAACCCAAGAAGATTCCCTGTCTCCTTTCCAGAGGCAAATAGTTTTGACTCTATCCTTTCCACAGTAGCAGTTGTTTGTTTAGCACTGGGGGTGGAGAGTTTCTGTTCCTCTCCTAGAGGAAGAGATCTTTTGTTTTTAATATCCACCACCACAACCTACAATACTTCCTGAGGAAGGATGTTTTCCTATCCTAGCCCCAATAGCAGATGGGTTTGGTGCTATGCCTCCCAGAGAGGCATCAGATCTTTTCTCCATGACTAGAAAAAGAAATGCAAAGTCTAAGTATGGATAAAAAGAACACATGATAGTCTAAATGGAAATTTCAAAGAACATACAAAAATATAGGCTTTATTAAGGGGATTTAGAAATATTTCAGGATGCTAAAGTTTGTATATAAAATATAACTTGGATAATAGAAGCAAACAACTGATAAATTAAAAACATTATAATACAATTGTGTGGAAAATAAAAAATAATTAGTAATAAAATGAAAAAAGACATATAATACCACTACTCTACAAAATAAAAAAGAAATGATGAGGGGAATGAAAGAAAACACAAATAAATGGAAAGATATTATATATACACGTGTTGAAAAACTCAGCATTTTTCAACATGCCAATTCCCAACATATTCATGTAAAGAACTAAAAAATAACATTCAAGGAGGTTGGTATTCATAATTGAATTCTAATATTTTGCTTGATGATGCAATGTACCTACAATACTAAAGCAATATTGTAAAGAACAAAGTTGGACTATTAACACTGTATATTTCCAAGCCTCAGTAATCAGGATAGTATGTTATTGGCCTCAAATTATAAAATAAAATCAGGAAACAGAATAGAAAACCTAGGAACAGACAACCACATATAGAGTCAACTGATTTTCTACAAAATAGGCCAAGCCAACTTAAATGGGGAAGGAAATTCCTTTCAACAAACGATGACACATTAACTTGGTTAGCTATATTGAAAAATAAAAAATAAAAATAAAAGTAAAAACCTTGTCTCTTTTTCAAAAGATTTAAAATTTTATTTAGTTAGACCATAAAATTAAGCATAAATTTAAAACAATAATATTTTCAAAGGAAAATATTGCCAACTTAATGGAGAAATGAAATGGAGAATATATTCACAACAAACATCTAAAAAATGAAGTTACATCTAGAAATTAATTAAAAATAAAAATGTAATCCTGTTTAAAATGAGTAAAAATTTTACACATTATAAAAAAGAAGATATATTTATGGTCAGTAAGTACATGGAAAAGTGTTCATAACCATTAAACACCAGTTAAATGAAAAATAATATAACAATGAGATACCAGTTTTCTGCAAATCACAATGGTTAAAATAAAACAAAACTTTCTACATGTAATATTGATGAGGATGAAGAACAAAAGTAACTTAAATATACAGTTTTTGGGAATATAAAATGGTATAATAATTTTGGAAAGCTTTTGTTTATGTTTTACAAAATTAGATATATATTTTGATATATATTTACCTTATGATCCATTAATTCCACTCAGATATTTTCCAAGATAATTGATTTGGTATGTCCAAAAATATGGAAGAATTTTCATATTAGTTATTTCCATAATAACCCCAAACTCAAATGACCATCAATTGAAAAATGGTAAAGAATTATAGAATATTCATACAATAGAATAACACCCACAATAAAAGCACATAATGAGTTAATCCTAAAAACAATATGTTTTAATGAAATAAAAATTTGATTGGTAATAAGAAAAACATTTTAGATTATTTTTGACCCAACTTTTCATTTAATACATAATTATTTTTTTCTTATCCAAATGCGAAAATCTGTGCTCTCATTGACATTTTATTTTATGGATTATTCATAATATAATTCAATTCTAAAAACACTACAACACAAATGAAAAGGGTAAAGCAAAGCACATGATAAACATCATAAATAGACTATAGACATAAAAATGATATCAAATGTATATTCCTAAAAATTTTGTATTGAAGTGAAATTCACAAAACATAAAAATACTCATTATTAAGAGTAAAATTCAGTGGCATTTAGTAAACTACATTATAAAAGGAGTGCAATCACCACCACTGATTCCAAGTTCTTTTCAAAACCAGCAAAGGAGACCCTCTACTGATTAAGATGTCCCTCCTCATTCCCCCTTTCTCAATAAACTGGCATCCTGTAATCTGGTTTCTGACTCTATGGATTTACGTATACTGGACTTTTCATATAAATTGAATCATCAAATATATGACCTTTTACATATGCCATCTTTCACTCAACATAATATTTTGAAAGTTCATCCACCATATATCATACTTCATCATTTTGCATGACTGAATAATATTGACATTGCATGGTGTTTTGGTCAGCCAAAGTGGTGCTGATGCAAAGTAACAGAACTCTGTTGCTTTTATAAGGGGTATTTATTTGGGGTAGATGCTTACACTTACAAGGCCCTAAAGAGTCCAACTCTAGGTATCATAGGCGGCACTTTCTCACCCAAAATAATTAGCCATATGTTGATTCAAGATGGCAAGCAATGTCTGCCAGGGCTCAGCCTTTCTTCTTTCTTTAAGGATCCATGGTCCAAGCTTCTTCTGATCTCAGCTGTAGGTTGGCATAAGGCTTGTCTCTCTCCCTGGTGCTTATTTCTTTCTGGGCTCAGATGCTCTGTTCTTTCCACAAGGTCAGTGGTAGACTGTCAGGCTTTTCTCTTTTCCTAAAGCCTCTGCAGTATCTAATGAGCTGTCTCTCTTCCTCTGCAGTTTCTTCTACTGTGTGATTGTCTGCTCACCAAGGGTGTGGGGACTCAGTGCCCTACTGACATGGCTGAATCAAAGCCCATTTATTAATTTAATACGGTAAACAAACATAACCTTTAATTTAATGTAATCAAAGGGTATCATGCCCAGAGGAACCGACCAGTTTATGAACATAATCAATATCTTTTTGTAAACATACATAATATCAAACTGCCATACATGGATATAGCACACTTAGCTTATCTATACATCTGTTGGTGGACATTTGTGTTTTTCCTATCTTTTGGCTTTGTGAATAGTGTTTTTATGAACAATCCTGTGAAAGTATTTGTTTGAATACCTCTTTCATTTTTCAGTTATTTTGGTAAATATCCAGTAGTAGAATTGTCATATAATAGGGTATACTAGTTAAGATTTTCCATAGAAATACACACAAACATACACACATAAGTATCTTATGAGGCTAATTATAGGAATCAGTTCCTGTGACCATGGGGACTGTTTAATCTAAATTGAGTAGGGAAAGCTGCAAATTGAAGCACCAATGAAAGTGATGTTGAATTCCCCAGAAAGAGGACAGTGGCTGAATTAGAGGTAGAAGTTCTTCTTTTTGACTGCTGAAACCCTCAGTTCTTGCTTTAAGGGCTCCAACTGATTGGATGAGGAGACTCCTTTCATTTATGTAGGCAATCTTCTTCATTACTTATAGATGTAATCAGCTGTAGATGGAATCAATTGAATAATGATTTAAATCTATCCAGGAAATACCCTCACAATAACAATCATCCAGTGTTGCTTGCCTAACCAAACAATGGTGTACCATAACCTTTACCAGTTAACTCATGAAAATAACCATCAACGCCCACCCCCGTCAACACAGCAACCATAAACATCTAATTAGACCTTCCTTAATATCTAAACAAATACAATAATATAGTGTACTTTTGCTTAATGTAATTCAACTGTACTTCATATACCTGGAAATGCACCAACCCTTTCCCCAGAATATATTGAAAGTCCTTGGGTGATATTCACTCTTATCTTTTATGCCCCATAGTTTAAATACCATGGTATAAGGTTAATACAATGTACATCACATGATAAGGAGAAAACACACATGTGTATGTCTGCATCAAAAAGGAAGAAATACCCATAACAATTACAGTCCTTGTTTATGTAACTGGTCACAAGGTTATAGCTCATATTTATAACTTCCTTCTTCCACTACCCATTCCATATTCTGTTTACCCTCAGCAAACACCTCAGTGGATCATGGTTCTTTGCATGATGAGGTGGCCCAAATCTTCATTCCTGAAGCATATGGACCATTAATAATCCTGCCTCAATTGAGTTGTCATAGCTTTCCATTGACTTTATTCACAGGGAATGGCAACACTAAGAAACATCCTAAAGGGTCTCCTATATTAGCTTAAAAGCTTATAGTTCTGAGGCTGTGGAAGTGCCCATATCAACACATCATCAAGAGATATTGTCTCACCAAGTTGCACTGTGGGCATCAGGCACATGGCAGGGCATAATGGGAGCACTGCTGATCTCTCTTTCTCCTCCAGGCTTACTTTCTCCCCATACCCAGATGTGGGAGATCAGGCATATGGCTTATCTCTCCCCTCTCTTGTTTGGCTCATCTCTTTCAGCCTCAAAAGGGCCTGTTTCTGTGCCTCTGTGCTCCCCTGATTCCAACCTCCAGCCTCTGTTAACTATTTCTCAGCCTCTCAGGATTTCTCTGTCTCTGCCACTTTTTTCTGTTCTGAGGCTTTTATTCCTCCATTTATAAAGGACTCCAGAAAAAGATAAAGACCCACACTGGGTCATGCTCTACTGAAGTGATCTAATCCAAAGGAAGTTCCCTTAGCAGATTTTAATCAAAATGTCCCATTAACAATAGGTTTACACACACAGGAATGGATTAACTCTACAGACAATATCTTCTGGAGTGCACCCAGCTTCAAACTGCCACAGACATAATGCTGTTAAACACCTAATAGATTACAATATATTGGAAATACAACTTTTATTGCACCAGGAAACCAAAAAAAAAATCTTGTGACTCTTTTTATTGCAATAGTTGCTTTATTGTGGTGGTCTAAAACAGAACGAATAATATCTCTCAAATATGCCTGTATATACACAATAACATATGAAAAAAGAAGTTACATATAAAAAAAAAACACAACATGGGTGAACATTATTCAAAAGTGGTGGTATTTCAGTTCAAGAAATACTATAATTGGGGCATTTATTGTTACCATATTGTTAGGTGTTTGTCATATCAAAGGACAAGAAATATATAAAACTCATTTAGAGACCATGGAGTAGGGAAGAAGTGACTTTAATTTAAAATCCTTTATAGTTATTTATTGTGTTGCTTCAGAAAAATGATGCAATTTATCTGATCTTGGTTTACTCTGAATACAAAAGTAGTAATATCTATTTCATGTGTATGTATTAATGATATATTTTTAACATAGGGTCTACTATATATTTGTCTTTGAATAACAAAGTAAAAAAAACCCTTATGTAATAATTATATCATTTACCATTCATCATGACTTTGCATTTTTCCAGTTTTATTAGATTGAGCTGATATATTTTTTTTTCCATTGTCACTTTAGTCTTTTACTATAACTGAATGAGTACCTTTAAATATGTGTGTCTCCATAGGACTGTATAGATCAATCGTGTTTTGTTCCTTTCCTTGAACTGCCCCTTAACTTTTCTCAGTGGAGAATATATGCAGGGTGGCCTGGATAATTAACAGACACTTTAAAACATTTTTTTTAAGTCTCTGATGATTTGGGGATAATCAAGGAATTACATGCTACCTCCTTAGGGAACATCATAACTGGGGAGGGAAACTATAAATTCTTACTACCAAAGGAAAAGGAAGCATATTTTGAGAATAGAAAATTGGCTCTTCATTAAAGGTGGGTTGGTACAAATTGTCTTTAATTCTGATGATCACTCAGATCTTGGTAAATTCTAGGGACTATGCGTTTCTGACTGCAGATACGACTGTGGCTACTGACAGCTAATTTCCTCAAATACATCACTAATATACATTATCTCATTTGCTCATATGGTATGGATTAATTTGATTTATGTGACCTGATAGTGGCATTTGAATATTACAAGTGAAGATATTACAAGGTAGAAAAATCTGAAAATTTCATCACTGATCTAATCAAATAGAATCTAAAGGTTAAAATTATCAGATGAAATAAAGGGCATCTAGGTTTATTTGAATTTTAGACAAACAACAAATATTTTTAGTGTATATCCTAAGTAATATTTGACAAATGAAAAATATTCTTTTAGAACAAATATGTACCATATAATATTTGATAAACTGGGAATAAATTTTAGATAAGCATTTCTCTCATGAAAACCCCAAGCTTTAGTTGTTGTGTTTGTTGTTTTTTGTGTTTTATTTGTTTGTTTGTTTGTTTGTTTGCACATACTTTCCCACTCACTAATAATTCTTGGGTCTGGATTTTCAGAATAGGCAATAAAAAATGAGTAGACTGAAAAAGAAATAAAATGCTTTTTATGAGTTATAGAGTGGAAGAAAAACCCTGAATCCAAAATAATTCTCATACCACCATGTCTAAAGATTGAAAAATCATCTTTTTCTTTCGCATAACTCTGTATCTTGTGTGCTCTTATAGTTATTCTTACATGAAGGTATTAAAATGTATATTCTAAGATTTTCATTACTGTTCTGAGATATTATTTTCCATGCCAGAGGAATGGTCAGTGTAGAAGAATCCAGGCATTTTAAATGGTAACCAGTAATTGAGTATGAAAATGTAGATAGGCTCAAACAGTAGAAGAATTCTTAGCAAATCCTTCAAGACATCAAAGTGTTATATTCAGTATTGAAATATCAACTCCTTTGCTCAATCCATTGCATCTCCTATTACATAGCAAAACTGAAATATAGCAGGTCCCAGGAAATGGCAAGTATGAGACACAGTTTTCAAACGGAAATAGACTTATAGTTAGAATGAGGCTCAATTGAGAACAGAAACAAACTCCAGTAAGTAGAAGGATGGATATGGCCCCAATTTCAAGAATTGCCCTGTCCTCCAGTATTGTCAATCAGACTGGCAAAATAGACACCAAAAATTTGCAGATTCCTAGATTTCCTGTCACTTTCCTGAAAGTTCTAGCCAGCATAGCACTGAAAATCATCTCTCCTTGACAACTGCCTCATGTTGGTGACTCTAGACTGCAATTGTTCCAATCTTTAGGGTCTCCATAATAGTTGTGAAGGCTAAATCTAGAGATTCTATTATATTATAATAATTCTATCCTGCATTTTATGTGACTGGATATATTAAACTCTATTTTCCAATCCAATTGAGAAATAATGCTCACAGAAACCTTGATTTTCATTGAGTGCATACTGAATATGAGAGAAGTTTACAAGGTAATCCAACTGGATTAGGCTAAATTTTCTTCACTAGTTTCAATCAGAGCATTTCCAACTTTGATCTACTGACTTGCCTTGTCAAAATGTAGAAATGAAGAGACCAGGATTTAGCATGGAAATATTTGAAAATCACAATGCTTTATGCTATAAATTCTTCATTGTATAGTTCTAGAAATAAGTTGATAGCTTGCAAAATATGACATACTAAAAGCACAAGTAAATATTTTAAGTATCTTGTAGCTCTTATCATCTCCAAAACATTAAGTTAGGCAAAATAGACATGATATTTAAATAGTCAAATATCTTAATATTGATATAAAGCATAATATTTTGCAAGTATGCATCTATTTCTCATGAGACTGGAATTTTATAGAAGTTGAGGGATTTTTAATAAAAGAGCATTAAAATTATAAATGTAAATTTGGGCATAAAGGTGAACATTATTTCAGAGAAAAATTAAACAAAAACAAATTTCAGATATGAAGAAACTATAGTAGTCACATAATTAATAAAACCCATGAATTAAAATTTTAATTAAGTTACAAACACATCTCAGCCTACTAAGTAATAGGATAGCTTTAGAAGGCAATTCCACACCAGGAAAAGTACATGTCATTTAAAGAAATATGTCACTGATTTCAACCACATGGATACACTCGCTAAACCTCATATGAATTATTATTAACTAAAATCCCACTTAGTTGGACCCCAGAAATACCTCCAGACATTACAGTGCAATTTTGTATTAGAAAAGTGCAATTGAGCAGAAGACAGAATGGAAAGAGAAGGTGGCTTTCTATTGCTCACGTTTATGATAATATGCTTTCACAACATATACAAAAATTAATCAATGCATGACCATGTTGCCAAGATCACATACAAGGCATTGGCCATGCCCTGAGACTTAAATTTCATTTGATTCATCTTCACTGTGTATCTTTTGTTCAGAACATCAAAATGCCACAAGACATCTCATGCTAATATCAAGTATATTAAAGATAAATAGTGATTTTATTGTGTAGATGAAATGAGTCAAAAACATACACCTGTATGTTTTTAGTATCCATGGATATACTCCAAATAGTGTTGATTTAGAGTTTAGTCAATTTTGTTTCTGTGCAAAATGTGCAAAATGTGTTTCATATGGATCCCTCAGTTTTGGGAAGAAGTTATTTTAACTTCAAAATCAGATATGGACAATATTTTTCTATATGTGAAGAAATATTCTCCATTTTGTCTACAAATCTTTAGATTAGCTACTGTTACATGATAACTAATAAAAAATGTTCTGTTTCTTTCCAGAAAAGTTATCTGGATAAAATGGGCCAACAGAATTTGACAGTGCTGCCTGAATTCATTCTACTTGGAGTCACAAGGCACCCTGAGCTGCAGGCACCCCTCTTTGGGGTCTTTCTCATCATTTACATGGTTACAGTGGTTGGCAACCTGGGCATGATCATCCTGACCAAGGTGGACTCTAGGCTCCACACACCTATGTATTTTTTTATAAGACACCTGGCTTTCATTGATCTAGGTAATTCTACTGTCATTTGTCCCAAGATGCTGGTAAATTTTGTTGTGGAACAAAATACCATTTCCTATTATGCCTGTGCCACACAGATGGCTTTCTTCATTATATTCATTATCAGTGAACTTTTCATGTTGTCTGCCATGGCCTATGACCGCTATGTGGCCATCTGTAGCCTTCTGCTCTACAATGTTATCATGTCCCAGAGATTTTGTCATGTGCTTGTGGGTATCCCCTACCTATACAGCACCTTTCAATCTCTGATGTACACCATTAAGACTTTTACATTGACCTTCTGTGGCTCTAATATCATTAGCCATTTCTACTGCGATGAAGTTCCCTTGTTACCTATGCTGTGTTCAAATGCTGAAGAGCTGGAAATGTTAGCCATCACATTTTCAGCATTTAATTTAATTTCCTCCCTTCTGGTAGTCCTAGTGTCCTACATGCTGATTCTGATAGCCATATTTCAAATGAATACTGCTGAGGGAAGGAAAAAAGCTTTCTCTACATGTGGCTCTCATCTGACAGTGGTGGTTGTGTTCTACGGGACCTTACTATTTATGTACCTGCAGCCCAAATCTGGTCACTCTGTTGATACTGACAAAATAGCCTCTGTGTTTTACACTTTAGTTATCCCCATGCTTAACCCTTTAATCTATAGCTTGAGGAACAAAGAGGTAAAAAATGCCTTCAACAGGGTCTTTAAGAACATATTCAACATTTGTATTTGATATTCACTATATTTAATATTTTCAATACCTTTCTAATAAACTGTGGCCAAGGAAAATATACTTGAAATTTTTAAAATATAATAAACTTTATTTTTAAAGAGGTTTTAGATTACAAATAATTACATCTAAAGTATAAGGGATTCCCATGTACCCCACCTCCTCTCCCACATCATCCCCTAGGTTTTTTTAAATGTAGCAGTACAATTTATGATGATGTATCTGTAAAAGTCAGTCATTTTAAAAATGCATATTTCAAAAATGACTCACTTTTGGTAAGGACTAACCTACTTACAGAAATAATCTAAAAAATAAAACCATCATTGTGATATTTATCAGTATTTCACACATGTAATAAATATGGAAGAAGGCAACTATCATTATTATAACTTCTTTAAAGCCAAAAACTTAAGCACGAATCAAAATTAAGAGAAACTTCAGAATTTTCACATTTGCATGCATTTTTGGCTGAAATTTCAAAGATTCCACATATAACAAAACCACAACTTTGCATCAATTTGTATATTAAAAACCATTAACCCATGTGACAAACTTACTCTAAAGAAGCAAGGAAAACAGAGTGAATAGTAACAGCAGTATATTTCTAGGAGAGAAAGCAATACTTATTTCCTGTCTCATAAAATAAAGGTCAATGAGTCAACATTTTAATAACTTTGGCCAAGTTATTCACTATTCAAGAATTTGCTTTTCAGGCTGTGTCTTTAAAATGTAAACATCCATATATTTGTAGTAAATTGAATTTATACATCAAAAATATTTTGCTCAGAATTCTAATCTTAAGTATAAACCATAACTTATCAAAGCATAGTACAAACACTATACAATAACACTGCCATTTAGATTTATATGCTTCATTTAAAAAACTTACATACAGGAGTTTCACCCTGTTTCTCAAGAATAAATGTTCCTGTATCTAAAACTTTAAATGATAATCAACAAAAGACAGATTCAAATAATTCATGCTATGCATTTTCTTTCATCGGGCTTTGATAAAAACAGAGCTATCTGGTGTTGGAGCATCATCTTCCTTCTCAGTTACAGTCTCTACAGTTCCAGAAGCAGACACAATAACCATTGTTTTATGTGTTGAAGCTGTCTTCTGTTTCTCAGCAATAGCTGCACAAACAGCAACAATTTCATCATTTTCAATGTCATAGTCAGGAATTGATTTTGGTGAGAAATCTGTTCCTTCTGCTGATGATTCACTCTTTTTAATCATATGTGCCACTTTCTGCTTCTCCTGGAATGTTCTTGCCCAAGAAAGGTCTTCTTTTCATATTTCAGTCTTCATTGGAGAGATACGAAGTGCTGCTTTAAAACTTTGGACTACTTCATCTATTTTGTCGTTCAGCTCTCTGTTGTCATATGGTACTACTGTTTGTCTTCTTATCCTTTAGTTTATCCTTCCTAATAATCTTCATTTCTAAACTCTTCTGCAAATCTCTCATCCTTGTTTATCCCCTTTCAGGCTGCAGCACCCTCTTTAGTACCTCTTGCAAACCTGGTCTTTTGGTAACATATTCTATCATTTTTTGTTTGTCTGTGAAGACTCTGAACTCACTCTCCTTTTTCAAGGACAGCTTTGCTGCATACAGAATTCTTGGCTGGCGTGAAAATATTTTTAATAGGCACAGTTTCACTATCTTTGACTCCTAAAAAAAAGACTAATTATAAAGCACAAATAGATTGTTTCCCTTATATTCAGAATTTAATTCTTGTATTTA
Organism: Cabassous unicinctus; assembly: GCA_029593785.1. Taxonomy (NCBI): domain Eukaryota; kingdom Metazoa; phylum Chordata; class Mammalia; order Cingulata; family Chlamyphoridae; genus Cabassous; species Cabassous unicinctus. Next base: position 2,564 of record JAQZBX010071629.1, on the reverse strand, counting down.
GATATCAATTAAATATGACTTCTTTCCTTTTGTATTATTCAGGTTTCCCAGAGAAACAGACTGACAAGAGACCTATATTATTGTATAAATATTAATAATCTTATTGTAAAAATTGTCTCACAGGAGAATGAGTATTGGCAAGTCTGAATTCTATATGACAGGCCACAAGTTGGAAATTCCAATGAAGGTGATGTTGAATCCCACAATAGGAAGGGGCTTGCTGAAGTAGTGATAAAAATTCTTCTTCCTGTTGGCTGAAATCCTCAGTTCTCCCTTTATGGCCTGCAACTGATTAGATGAGGAGACTCCTTGAATTGCTGAAGGCAATGTCCTTTGTAGTTTGCAGATGGTGGTTTGAGGCTGTATGTAACCCAGATAAACATGTTCTTAAGTCTAATCTATTCTTGTGGGCATGGATCATTTTAAGTAGGACCTTTTTCATGAGGCTATTCCTGTTAAGGTGTCACCCATCTCAGTCAGAATCAGTCTTAATATTCTAAATGGAGTACTTTGTAAGAGAATGAAATGCAGACAAAGAGAGAAAGTCATGAAAGCAAGAAGCTGAAATCAACAAAACCCAGTAGAGAAAAGAGAGACCAGCGGATTCCTCCATGTCTCTTGCCATGTGGCAGAGAAGTCAAGGATCACTGCCAGCTGGTCTTCAAGAAGAAAACACCGCCTTGATAATGCCTTGGTTTGAATATTTTCCTGACCTTAAAATGTAAGCTAATAAATTCTCATTATTTAAGCTAACCCTTTTCATGTATCTGCTTTCATCAGGACTCTTAAACAGATATAATCAAATGACTAATGATTTAAATCCAGTTATGATATATCCTCACAGTAACAATCAGGCCAGTGCTTGTTTGACCAAACAATTGGATGCCATCACCAAGCCAAGTTGATTTTGATTATATGATTCTTTATGTGATTTCATAGAACCTCATTCCTCTTCTGATGGGAAACGTTATATTCTTCATCTATAAAGTCTGAGCATATTTACGTAAGTTTTGTTTAAGGACATTGATTTTCATTTTGTTTTCTGACCCTAAAATAACAGAGTAAACAAAATTGAGACAAAGATTTATCTCTGTCTCCTGATGACACAATGAAGTACTTTTTGTCCATCACTTATCAGTCATTTCTATTGTGATGTTCATTCATTATTTTCTAGCAGTCTTCAAACACATGTGAAACAGACTTGACAACTTTGATCTGCTGGCAGTAAATTTGATTTCCTTCCTCATGAGAAACTTTGTGTCCCATGTGCTGATTCTCATGGCCATGTTCCAGATGCACAGATCTCTGTTAGGAAAGAAAAGGATGTATAGTGAAAAGGGGAAAAATGGCAGATGGATGAGAGTTGTAGAAATAAAGATAAAAGGAACTATAGGATGCTTGACTGAAATAACTAAAAGGTTTATTAGAGGTGATAATTGGTAGAAAATCAATGTTGAAAAAGTGATGTATGAACTAGGAACAAAAGGAAAATGTTAACATATTTTCATATGTATATTTTTGTTGCAACCCAACACCTGAAGGGCATGAGTTGGTGCAGGCTCAAGACCAAAAAACAAACCTGGTATTTAGTCAGGCATAAGCTTTATTGGGCCTTACGAACAGGAGAGAATCTCTGATGGCAGTGGTTCAGAGAATGAAGATGGCACTCAACAGAGATGAGAAAATGAGAGGTGATATATAAGGGGCTTCAGAACAAGGATATTCCATAGGGTATGAGAAGAGTTCCTGCTTGGGTCACATGAATCATACACATAGAGTGTGGTGATGCTTTCAACTAGTTCATAGGAAGGCTATTTACCAAGGACTCTTAGTGCTTTGGTAAGATTATAGTTTATGATACATCTATGCATTCTTTCCCCTCTGGGTCACACAGGTAGCTACATGCTGAGGACTCAGGAAGGCCTGGGTCCCCACAATTTTCAATGGATTGGAAATATTGTACTGACAAAGTCCAACATGTCAATAGGAAAAATTACTCCAGGATATTTTTTTTTTTATTGCTTAACATCCAAATATGTTTGGATAAGCACTTTGAGGAAAATGGAGCCATTCATTATTAGAGAGCTATAAAAGGAAGATGAGGCAAATTCTACTGAATTAATATACATTCTACTGATGTAATAAACACTTTTCTGACAAGTATATATCTTTGGGGTGGGGACAAATATTTATATCATTTCAAATTCTTACTCCTTTCAAACAAACAATTAAACTAAACATCTTCTGTTTTCAATAATTTCTTCATCTTAGTCAAATAATTATAGGGACTCAGTACAAGAGAAAATTCTCAACCAAGTTCAATAATTCACACAAAGATAAAACTTATGAAAGTTGAAGCACAGTTTGTCTCTCCATTTTGACTTAACATGGACAGTTTGCTAAAACCTTAACTTCTAAAATGGTAAATAAGATGACTGTTATAACAAACATGTAATTAAATTTTAACACAATGCCTTCAGTCTTTTGTTTTTGTCCAGGGTCGATACAGTCATTGAGCTTAAACTCTAGGAGAAGCTCACATATTTATATCTAAATTGGAATTT
>JAQZBX010071628.1:0-15204 GCA_029593785.1 Cabassous unicinctus | reverse complement strand
TTTCAGATGAACCTTAATAGCAAAATACTTTGAAACAATACAACTTGAACAAAATCATTCTGCAGGGGAGAGGATGTAGCTCAAAGTGGTTGAGCACCTGCTTCCCATGTAAGAGGTCCGGGTTTCAATCCCCAGTACTCCTAAAAACAAAAGCAAAGAAACAAATGAAAAAAACCAACTTGGGGGAGCCAGTGTAGCTCAGTGGTTGAGTGCTGGCTTCCCACATGCGAGGTCCCAGGTTCAATCCCTGGCCCTGGTACCTCAAAAAAAAAAAAAAAAAATTTTCTGTTAGTGATAACTACAAAATAAGAAAAAATAATTTTTAGTTGACTCACTATAACCTTGGGTGGGGTACACTACACTGTAATTTTGCAAGTAAACATACAAATAGAATAGGGAATAGTTAATGTCTTGGTTAACTTTATTTATCTAAAGGGTCTAAGAAGGTTAGGGGAGTTTGAGTGGCCATTCATTAACAAATAAAGTGTACAATGACCTTTTGTTTTTGAGGTACCGGGTCCGGGGATTGAACCCAGGACCTCATACATGGGAAGCCGGAGCTTTGAGCCACATCCACTCCCCAACCCATGACTCTTAATTTAAACATTGTTACTATTGTAGGAAACTTACCACTTTTAAAAATGACTTCTGATTCAGAGATTCCTGCCATTACATAAAACACGGTTCTATTTAACTTTTGAAGCATCATAAATATTTGAAGACGTAACATGTTCCTTTGTGGGGATTCAATAGCAAGATTATTCCTAGCACAGTAATCGCATAAACTTAACGTTACATAACAGATGTTTTTTTTATTCCTCCTGTAAAATTGGCCAAATTCTTATCTTTACTAGGCAAAATTGGGTGATCAAGGAAACCTCCCTGAACTGGTTAATCTCATCTTGACGGTAGCTGATGGAGACAAAGATGGCCAGGTTTCCTTGGGAGAAGCTAAGTCAGCATGGGCACTTCTTCAATTAAATGAATTTCTTCTCATGGTAATACTTCAAGATAAAGAACATACCCCCAAATTAATGGGATTCTGTGGTGATCTATACGTGATGGAAAGCGTTGAATATACCTCTCTTTATGGAATAAGCTTGCCATGGGTCATTGAACTTTTTATTCCATCTGGATTCAGAAGAAGCATGGATCAGTTGTTCACACCATCATGGCCTAGAAAGGCTAAAATAGCCATAGGACTTCTAGAATTTGTGGAAGATGTTTTCCATGGCCCCTATGGAAACTTCCTCATGTGTGATACTAGTGCCAAAAATCTAGGTTATAATGATAAGTATGATTTGAAAATGGTGGACATGAGAAAAATTGTGCCAGAGACAAACCTTAAAGAACTTATTAAGGATCGTCATTGTGAGTCTGATTTGGACTGTGTCTATGGCACAGATTGTAGAACTAGCTGTGATCAGAGTACAATGAAGTGTACTTCAGAAGTGATACAACCAAACTTGGCAAAAGCCTGTCAGTTACTCAAAGACTACCTGCTGCGCGGTGCTCCAAGTGAAATTCGTGAAGAATTAGAAAAGCAGCTTTATTCTTGTATTGCTCTTAAAGTCACAGCAAATCAAATGGAAATGGAACATTCTTTGATACTAAATAATCTAAAGACATTACTGTGGAAGAAAATTTCCTACACCAATGACTCTTAGTTCATTTGGATATTGTTACCATTGTAGGAAATTTAACCACTTCTAAAAAAAAAACAATTTTGCACATTTTTTTAAATGGCTTCTGATTCAGAGATCCCTGCCAGTTATAGAAAACCCCTTTCCCCTGGGCCTGAGAAACCATCCTCTTAAAACACGTAATACAGTGATGTAAGTACAGGATCAATATGACCAAAAGATTTCATTCCTGCCCTTTTAGAAGCCATTACACTACCCAGTGCATCCTTTGTGCAACTACTTTTGACTAAAAGACCTAAAAAAAAAAAATGCTGTGAAAACCCTCATTCCATAGATATCAACAGTGAGTGTATTTTGTAGATTTGTTAGCCAAAACACCATTGCTGGAAACCGTTTGCATTGAAGCCGCTGTTTAAAAAAAAAAAATGTAAACATAAAATTACTAATGTCTTAGCATGGTAAAGTTTGCACATTAACAGAAATTGACTGAAAAGCAGGTAAACTTCATAAAACAGATGTTGGGTTACAAGCTTGGTTGAACTATAGACTTATACAAATGATAAAATATCTGTGGTTTCATGTTTCTATAAGTGGCTCTTTAACTGACCCTCCTAAAATCCAAAATCCCAAGTGTTCTACTTGATAATATGTAACTGCCAATTTTTAGCCAAAACTGGGTGTTTTCTCATGTAGTCATCCTAAATTCGCAGGGTCCATCTTCAAAACTGACATCTTAAGACCCAATCCAGAATCACATATACTGAAATTAAAACTATGTGGGAAGGCAAGACCCTACAATAAAGCACAGAAAACTTTTTAGTAATAATTTTCCATTTCCAAACAGTATTTCCTGTTGGCCGAAGGGCTATCTTTTAAGACACATGTAAGTTATCCATCTGTTTTTTTTTTCCCTCTAAGCTTAGTATGGTTAGTATTTTTTCCCTTTTGTTATTTTCAAATATATATTCGGATCTGGTATGTATCTTTCAACATCTTCTTAAAATTAAACACTCCTTTTGGAGAAAAGATACGTTATTTTCTGCTGAAAATTTTCAACCGGCTAAAGTGAGTATGTTAAAGTTGTGTGTCCTTCACTGGATCGTTTTCTCAAGAAAAACTGAAGCCAAGAATCAACACCACTTTTAAGACTGTATACTTGAAGGTACATTTTCTTCCCATTAATCATCTGGTTACAATAAATGAATGGAAGAATTATTTACTAGTGATGGTTGTCTGTTGCTTGCCAGATATTTTAGGAAGAGCTGCACATAACTCCTGTCAGGGAGAGGAGAGGCCCAAGAAGTAGATGTGAACTTTGTTCAAGTAAATATGCAGATAAACTTTTTCATGGTATTTCCTACAGTTTCATAACAACAAGAGCTTAACACAGAAATAGCAAGTTGATAAGTTTATTGTCTATAGGAAAAATCTTCATAGAAAATTGCCGTTTGGTTTAGCTCTCAGCAGCCCGCTCCTGAGCTCTGAGGAAACTTGCCTTCTTCTGAGCTACCCGATCTTTCTTTTGGGCAAGAGACATTTTGGGACGGTTCCACCTATAAAACAAGTAAAATAAGACAAATATTTTAAAATTATAGCTAAAGAAAATAAAGAATATCGAATTTCTATTGAAAAAGACAAAGACTAATCAGATGGAGGTTGAATAATCCAAGTTTCCAACACACGTACTTATTTATGATCTTTAACTTTCCCACCCCCAACTTCTGTGACATTGTGCTAGTACCACACAGGGCCAAGAATGAAAAAAATGTTAGTGCAATGCTTAGATAATCTCTATTCTATGCAAAGATAAAACATTTCAACAGGGCAGCCAGTGTAGTTAAGTGGTTGAGCACCGGCTTCCCACAGACAAGGTCCCGAGTTCAATCCCCGGCACCTCAAAAAAACAAAACAACAAAAAAACACATGTCAGCAGAAATCAACTATTTTCTTTAGGAAGTTAAAAATTCAATAAACTGGTAGTTACACTGTATTAGGATAGAATGGGCCACCCCAGTAGTTCCTGAGGCTAATACATTTCTATCACCACAATTACTTTAGCAAACCTGGTTCCCCTTGCTTCTGCAACTTCATGCAGAGCTAGTGATCGAGTTTGCACACCTTCACTGAGAGTCTGACCCACCAGATAAAAGAAGGCAGTTGGAAACCAACCTCCTTTCTCCTGCAAAGATCAAAACTGTAAGACAGGGGAGCAGATGTAGCTCAAGTGGTTGAGCGTCTGCTTCCCATGTACGAGATATCCTGGGTTCAATCCCCATTACCTCCTTAAATAAATAAATAAATAAATAAACACAGTAAGACATACCTCTTCTTTTTAACTTCTTTCTTAGGCTTTTTCTCATAGACTGGATTCTCTCGTATAGCAGCATGGGCTTTCTTGTACATCTCCTCCATCTGAAACAAAAAAAATCAAACAGTACTTGGTTTCATTTCACATGCCCTAAACGATATATAATGTACTATGTATTCTACTACTTGCTCAATTTTGTCCTAAGCCATATTTTCAAAAAACTAAACAAAGTTAATATTGGTGTATACTTAAATTTCTAAATGCACCCACCTTCTAATAAATTCTTGAATTGTTCAAGTTTAAAACAAATTGATTTCTGCAGAAACATTTAATGCTCGTATTAATATTATGCTTTATTAATATGTATCAATAAAAATGGTTTAAAAGTATATATGACCAAAAAGCTTTCATTCCACTGATGATGCATGCCAAAACAAAGCATTTAAGATGTTAAGAATATCTGGCACAACACAACATAATATCAAGGACTGGACAATGACCTTGGGGTCAAGATGCAATTGCTAAATTCATTTCTGTCCTTTCAACATTCCCCAGATTTACATTTTCCATCAGTACCTGGGAAGTCCTTCAGACATTAGTGTCTGGCAGCACTATTAGGCCCTCTGAAATCAGAAGGCACTCTGAATTTTCTTAGAAAACCCTGAAAGGCTATCTGATTAGATATGTGATTGGACAATTTTGTTCTAAAACTCAAAGGACATAGTTGTAACTCTTTGAATTACTTCAATTAGTACCCCCAAATAAATAACTCATGATGCTGTGGAAGACCAAGTCATCAAAAGCAGCTGTAATATGCCTGAGTATTCACTATCAAGATCTAGTAACAAATACAGGTCCCTAAAGAATGTTAAGGCATCCCAGGACTCTAAAAATCACTAAATGTCTATTGCATTTCACCCTCAACTACTTAAATCCTTTATTTAAAAATTAAAATTGAGGTTTTACAAAAAAATAAGGTATAAAATACAGGGTTCCCATATACCTCCCTATTAATAACACCTTTCATTAGTATTGTGCATATGTATGAACCGATGAAAACACATCTTTTACTATTAAATACAGTTCCTGATTTATCTTAGGGTTCACTGTGTTATAGTGCCCCATGGATCTTTTTTTTACAATTTATTATAATTATTTTCACAATGTTGTGCTTCCATCACTACCATCCATTACCAAAACTTTTCCATCATCCCAAACAGAAACTGTACAATTTAAGCATTAACTCCCTATTCCCTACCCCCATCCCCATCCCATCCCCTAGTAACCATATTCTAGATTCTGACTCTATATAAGTTTGCTTATTCTAAATACTTCATATCATTGAGCTCATACAGTATTTGTCCTTTCATGTCTGGGTTATTTCACCCATGATGTCTTCAAGGTTCATCCATCCAAGGTTCAAGAACTCCATTCCTTTTTACAGCTGTATATTCCATTGTGTGCATATACCACAATGTTTATCAGTTGAGGGACACTTGGGTTGGTTTCATCTTTTGGCAATTGTGAATAATGCTGCTATGAACACCCGTGTACAAATATCTGTTGTCTAAATCCTTAAAAATTGATTTTTTCTACCATTTTTACAGCTGCCTACTGTATTTAATAAATCCACTTCAAATGTATTCATTTAACACGTAACACAACTATGTTTATAGACAATACCATGAATTTAGGTAAAGATCACCTCCTGTTGGAGAGAACAGATTTCTGCAGAGGACTTCAGCAGCAGAAGAGCCCACTGTAGATAAAATTAATAAGCTGGCTGGAAAAGTATATTAGCCAAATAGCAGTCTGGCTAAAATAAAGCATGTATAAAAAAACTATTAGGAAATTTGAAAATCTGAAAGCACAGATTGATAGTTTGCTAAGGTTTGACCAAGTTTTACATGACCAGAGAGATATGGCTTAGGAGGAAAAATTGAGACCAACTAGAACCACAGTCTAACAATTATAATCAGTGATTTTTGCATTTAGAAAGTCCAGAACATAATAGTTAAGAACCTTCTCTTCCCAAGGCCTCAAAATTAGTGAAATTTCATAACTAGTACCTCACATCAAGAAAAGCAGATTATATCTATGACGAAAGAAATGACATATGAATAAAAAATAGCCAAATGCATAAAAACCACCAAAGGCCTATGCTAGGAGCATCTAAAAGATTGCTACAAGTATGACAACAGTCTAGCCTACCTAGACTGTTAATACTTTGGTCCAACATCCTAAATTCCATGTTATTTCATTTTAAGTTAACTTATTTGAATTTGTCTCTAAATAAAAAACACGCCCACATTTAACTTCCAATATGCTATAATCTGTAATAAATCTAAAGATTGTACCCACCAAAAATAAGTAAACCTGGTTCTATAAATCAACCAATACAGGCATTTTTAGGTAAATTTTTTACCATGTCTGGCGTAACGTTGTTCTTTATGTATTGAGAGAACTGTTTCTTGTAAGCATCTTCATCTTCCTCCATCAGGTAACGCATATAATCTGCAACATTCTGACCCATGATGTGTTTCCGATGTACTTCTGCATTGAATTCCTTGCTTTCTGAATCATAACCGGGGAATCGTTTGGTACTAAAATAAAGTTTTTCATATTTTAGTACATACTGAATGACATCAGTTTACCAGTAGGAATTTATTTCATTAACTCTATATAGGGTAGCTGCCATCAGTCCCGTCTTGAAACAATTAACTGCATCATATGCAACCAAAGGACCAACTACTGACTGCTCAGTTAGTGGGATATCATCATTCAGCAGCTGCTAGGCTCTTAGTTCTAGGAAAGAAAATCATGCCACAAACACCTTTCAATGAATCAAGGGTCTCCCCCACTGCAATGTTTAGTTCTCCTGCACATTAGCATAGAAAGGGGGGTTCATACTGTTCCACAAAGTCCTAGAATTTTTTAATGGTACCTCAAGGTAAATGGCACTTAGTAATTTGCCCAAGATAACAGCTAATGAAAATGTCAAGTGAGAATGCTCTTGGGACACTTGCATCCCACTCTAACCCTAACTAACTAGTGCTTTACAAGAGACCTGACATGTCCTCAAAAAAATGTATATAAATCTAGAATAGTAAAATTCCAGTTAGGTTACATTTTAGGCTTACTAAAAAAACCTATGACCAAAAATTCATTTTGGTTGATAAATCACCAACCACTAAAGTATCCGTAAGAAGCTAGTAAATCATATCAAGTTACATCTACTCACCACCAACAAAAAATCATCAACTCAAGTATCAAAGGAACTACAATTAAATCTTTTAAGGTTTAGTTCTACAGAGAACAACCTACTGAAATTTCCAAGAATGGCCTACAGTTTTATTTCTAGTTAAACATTTAGAAATATTTCATTACAATGTGAACTATGGTCCATGCTTAGTGGCAAAGCCCCAGGATGTGTATATCCATTGCAGGTGATGTGCCACACTAATGAAAGATGTTTATGTAGGATGTTTATGGGAATCCCTGTAATTTTTGCGTAACATTTATGTAATCTAAGTATCTTTTTAAAATTTTTAAAAAAAATTTCATAAGCCTTTTTCTCAAATTCTTTTATTCTAGGGTCCACATTTCCCCCAGAAATCAGTAAAACAATTTTCATTCTACATGGAAAAAGAAAACGAATTGGGATGTGAAATCAAGTTGCTCATTTAGAACCAAAATCAACAATATGCAAAAATGCAGTGGTTTCAAACCTCAGCTCTTCTATTTATTGGCTTTATGACCTTTGACAAATTACCTCTTAATTTATAAAACGGGTTACAATTCCTTACTACCCTGCCAGATTCCTTTTGTGCCACACCTAGCATATAACAGGCATTTAATGATAGCTACAATTACTTTTGTACAATTGATTCAGAAATCTCCACACTCCAACAGAAGTTAGAGAAATAGGGAAGTATGGAGACCAGGCGCTATATTACCTGTGAGGGATAGATAAGCCTCCATCCACAGCTCCCTTCAAAGCCCCAAAAACTTTATTTCCAGTGGTAGTTCTGGCAAGTCCCGCATCCAAATAGCACGTGAAGGCACCAGGTTGACCATCAATACTTTCCACATTGTATTCATCTCCAGTTACTTCCACTTGGCCTTCATAGATCTTGTCCATGCCAAACCTATTAAGAAGCTATCAACAAAAAGGAACCTAAATATCTGTAGTAACATATTCAAACTGCTCTAAAATTAAAATCTCATATCACAATTATAATGACCTGACACTTGAGGTCATTATAATGAGTGCATTCCAATTCACTCATTCATTTACCCCAATGATCCACTTTTTAAAAAAATCATCAATGTTTAAATCCTACATAAAAAGAAACTTAAGATTTTCAGTTCCACTCACAACAGTTAACTTAGTTTACATATAGTCCCCGAATCTTCCCTAAATGTCCGTACTTGATTTATGCAACAATTAGAATATACAATACTTAATTCAACTGTTATATTTACTGAAGGGAGTTAATTTCCCACAATTGTACAGTCATACTTGGCTACAATAATTCAACAAGTGAATATTAAATGTTATCACATGTACTTTTGTCTAATCTGGAATAAAACTCTAGGAGGATTCTGGACAAATTATGTGGCTCTACTCTCCAACTGCATTCCTCTCCAGTATACTGCCATCTAGCTATGGTCTCACAAGCAGTACCTTTGTATCAAGTTGCTAAAGTGACAATATTCCCCACTCAAACATGTTTATAATCAATGAAGATGTGGGTCCGCAACATGGACGCATATGCTTATCAATTTCATTTCAAAGCAAGGTCAGTAATTGAGAAAACAATAAAGCAAATTCACATTTTCATCCCCCCTTTCTGCTTGATATAGCATACAGGAAGTGCTGCCACCCAGAGGCAACAATAATTAAAGCAACGATGAATCACAAGTCAAGTCTCCCAGCCCCGCATCCCCAAAAGTTTAATACATTATTTTTCAAATTTCAGTGTGCATTTAAAATACATATTCTGAGGGTCTGGAGTGGAGCCCCCACAATGGTGCATTTCTAAAAAAGTTCCCAGATGATGCTGATGGTCAGAAGACCACTAGGCACACTTCCAGTAAGGTGGCCACACGTGGCTATGGCTACTGTATCAGACAATGCTGGTCTGGCTATACCCACAAACAGAGCAGAAGAGAGTAAGATAACCACTCTCCCAGATTATTAGGAATTGGATTGCCATCTGAATTAAACCCCCTATTATAAAATCATCTTCACTGCAAAAAGCTGATGCTTTCATTAAGCCACAGCTGAGGGTGTCTTATCCACGTGTGAAAATCTTACAGATAATTCCAAGCCATGAGCTAACTCCGAAGTACATAAAAAAATAACCTTGTACATACCCTGCGGGCCAGCAGCAGGCCAGTACAATATGCTGCAGCATAATTTGTCAGGCCAACCTTCACACCATACTTTGGAAGTTCGTGAGCATAAGCTGCGCAGACTATCATATCCCCTTCTATACGGGCATAAGCAATCTGTAGTAAGAAAAAAATCAGGTTAAGAATCTGTGCTTTCACTGTCATCTGAACTATCAAAATTCTCCCTCGTTGTAGAAGCCCAGAAAACTATTGGCTATGAGCAAATTTCTGTAGGTCTTTTATGTAGGGGAGACCATCCTATTATTAAAACCATGTATGTGGGAATCCTGTATGGTATGCACTATTGTCTTGTAAACTCACAACTTCTCTAATTATTCTACTGAAAAAAGGATAGGCCAGAACTTTGAACTTTTCTCAAAATTATCCCCTCACCTTATGACTACAAAATAGTGTAATACCTTAAGTTTCTCTCTTCTTCCAATTAGAAAATGAATCTGGTTAAATTGTGTTAGGGATTTTAGAAACATGGCTGATCTTCAGCTGGAGTGCTTTTTTTAAGTGCCAATTTCCCAGGCTCTAACTCTAGACCTACTAGTGGAAAAAGTACCACTCACTCATTTAAAACACTGAACTATTTGGGGTTTTGGGCATAGCAGGCAGTGGACTAGAAAACCCTTCTAATCTACACATGTGCTTTGCTTCTCGAGCACAGTGAATAAAGCTGGGGAGGGGGCAGTTACCAGCCATTGCCTGAGTCTAGAATATAAACTTACCTGACAAATGATATCTCTGTTGGTTACACGAACTATCATCCTGTATTTGGGTGTGTTGTACTTATTTTTATCCTGGATTACCAAGCGCTTCCGAGCATAGTAATCAGTTTTACCCTCTGAAAGAAAAAAATTAAGTTAAGAAAGACTATTCCACTTTAAGGCTGATTCTTTTAATATTGTAAATACGAATAACTGACCATACCTCGTCGTCTTCTAAATTTCACTTGGTATCTCTTGAAGTAGGCCTTATTCTTGACAACTTTAACAAACCCCTTTAAGAAAAAAGAATGTTATTAAAACACTAGTAAACATTTTAGGTTATAATTTTGACATTTGATTTTACAATCATGTAACTAACACTTGAATTCCAAGGGTGAATTAACCATCCATACAACTGAAGCCCTGTAGTTTCTCAAATCATCTGGGTTGTAAATTTTCTTTCATTCTGACATGCTGGTAACTTTTATAAAGACAGTAAAAATTAATCACTAGAAAAATGGAATTAAAAAAAAAACAACAAACCCCCCCCCCCTTTTTTTAAACTAGATTCAAGAACTGTAATACTGCTGTTACACTGCTCTAAAAGTTTTTAAACGCTTAAAAGTTTTTAAGCGCTTCTGTACTTTTCCGGTTGTGGACCAGCACCGATCCTTGTGCCTAACTTTTGTGAAGCACTGCTCTAGACAGCAGTCAATCTTGCCAAATGTCAGTCAGCTCTTAGTATGTCCCATTTCGAGACCCTAACTTCAGAGAACTACACTCTCTACTCTCTTTCCACATATACTTTCTACATGATTACTTGCCACAAAACTCAACTGGGCAGGAGCACATTCAACAATCGCACCCGATTCAAACAACACTGTCCCTCTCCAACTAAAACATCATTCCACCCCACCCCCAGCCCCGCACCCCACCTTTGGGGTCTCATCCTAAAAATCAAAAAGTGGGGCCAGCGAGGGGCTAGATAAAGGGAAGCGGGAGGCACGTTTCAAACTAAGTGAGCTTACTTTCGGGGCCCAATGATGCCACAGGTCTCCAAGCCTTACTGACGTTTTCAGCTTGAAAGCTACTCTCTCGGCCCACCCAAACAGGTTCCCTGAACGCAGACCCGAGGGCCGCGAAGCTCTCCGGAAAATCCAAAAAAAAAAGCCAGAGAGCGAGCCGGGTCCGAGGAGCCGCAGCCTGTCCACTCCAGCGTCCCCGGTATCTCACCAGTCTGAAGCCGGGCCGCCTGCCGAGGCCCCTTCAAACTATCCAACACTACCTCCGCAGTTTGTTTACTAAATTCAACTCCCGCTCCAACCTGCTGCCACAGCTCCCGCTCCCCTGTTTCGCCGACCCCTCCCCCAAGCTCGCGGGCCGGGCGGCGGCCATTAGGCCACGCTGGGAACGGCGGCCCATGGCAGAGCCTGCAATCTAAAGCCATCCGCCTCCTGCACTGCGCGGAGCTGCCTCCAGACTGGCGTTCGGGCAAGAAGAGCGATCCCCGTGCTTCCGAAGCCCCGAAACGAAGGTATCCACTCACCATTCTGCGGAACAGAAAACAGCGTCCGCGGCTCAGCAGAGACCTGCAGGCCCAGGAGCACTACGGGGGGGAAAAGACCGCAGCTCCTGCGCAGGCGCAGTATGTAGCACCGACGATCACGCGACAAACGTGCGCAAGAGGGAGAGTGCCCGCCCCAAGGCGTGCGGCGTGCCGCCCCCTGCTGGCGGGAGGGCGGAATGCCGACTTGTCTCTGCTGCAACCCATGTTCCCTGCCGCGGGGTCCCAATATTCCTGGATGAGGATGCTACCGGGATAGTGAAGGGGGACGCGATGAGCAGGAGCCGGGAGAATTACAAGAGACTTTCGTTCTCTATGTTAGGGAGTTTTCCCATAACAAACATATATTAGTTTTGTAAGCAAGAAAACAAAGTTTAAAAGTTAAATAGACTCCATAGGCGGTCTACATACCGCCCCTGCTGTATTCGCCATGTCTAGTGATACGGGAGAAGTTCCAGCATACCTTGCGCGTACTCAACACCAACACCAATGGGCCCTGGAAAGTGGCTTTTGCCATCACTGCCTTTAAGGGGCGGAGATATACTCATGTGATTTTGAAGAAAGCAGACATCGACCTTGCCAAGAGGTCAGGACTGCTCACTGAGGATGAGGTGAAACGTGTGACCACCATTGTGCAGAATCTGTGCCAGTACAAGCTCCCAGACTGGTTCTAGACAGAAGGACATGAAGGATGGAAAATAGAGCAAGGTCCTGGCCAATGGTCTGGACAACAAGCTCCATGAAGACCTGGAGTGCCTGAAGAAGATTCGACCCCACAGAGGGCTGTGCCACTTCTAGGGACGTTTCCGAGGTCAGCTACCAAGACCATTGGCCGCTGTGGTGGCACTGTGGATGCCTCCAAGAAGAAATGTCTACAGGCCTTGTCTATTAATGAGAATGTATATACTTGTGGAAAATACAGTTAAATAGAATGAATTTGCTCTGGAGCCCTCTTGACTTCTCCAGGACTCTACCTCCAGGACTACTTATCCTGGTCCAGAGAGCACTGGGTCCCCCCAGGAAGCCTTTCGTGAAGCTCCAGGTCTTGGTTAGGGGCCTCTTCTCTGCGGGGTTCCACAGCATCTTTTTTACCTGCTTAAGCCCACTCTAGGCTGTAAATTCCCTGAGGATAAGTCCTGCTGTCAGGCTCACCTTTAAATCCCTAGCACCTAACATAATACTGACATTTAGTAAGTGCTTGGTAAATATTTGTTAAGTGGTCAAAGAACTACTGCTCTTTCTTCCCTTCCTCCTTTACCTCCATACTCTTCCCTGATCCCTGACCCCTAATTCCTTTTCCCTCCCTCCAACACTCAGAGCTGGTCAGCTTGCTCTGCTTCTGTAAGTCATTTATTTAATTCTTTTAAAGCTAATTGTAACTGGGGCATTCCCTTTTCCCATTCTCCACATGGAGATGGAGGAGAACTATTCAACCATCCATATTACAAACAAAATAGGGAGGCAGATGTGGCTCAACCAGTTGGGTGCCCGTCTACCACATGGGAGGTCCCGGGTTCACGTTCGGGTGCCTCCTAAAGAAAACAAGCAGACACAGCAAGCAAAACAATGAACAGACAGAAAAGGGAACCTTGCAGGGGTAGGGGGGATAAACTAAGTAAATAAATCTTTAAAAAACAAACAAACAAACACCTCAAGAGAAAATATTGTCTCACCTAACGGTATTTCAAGAGTTGGTCTTTGGACTTCTTGCATTGCAATCATTTAAGTACTAGTTAAAGAGCAGATATCTGACTATCCCCCATTTCTACTGAATCAGACTCAGCAGTACCGCAATCTTAATCAAGTTGGGAGGTCTCAGGAAAGTGGAAAACAAAACAAATCCTACTTTGCCCAATAATGGAATTTGCAGACTCCAACAGAAAGAAAGAACACACTGCTATGGCAAAGCAGTTTAAAATATTCCCATTCTCAGTATGGATTTTGACTCTACACCCCCATCTTCCTATGATTTAAGGCAGCCATTGGGGAAGATGGGTATATGTGAGTTTAATCAAGCAGGAAAGAATCAGTGTCAGCTGCTCACTGTCAGAGCTGGGAGAAGAGGCTGCCAACTAACATGACAATGTTAAGTGGCTTTGAAAAACTGTCACTGGAATAAATCAGAATTATGACGCCAATTAACTCTAATTTCAACTTGTAATTCTTCCTATAATAGGCAAAATGTACATTGAGTCCACTCTGGCCAATGTCGACAAAGCCCTAGGAGAAGGAAAGCCTACCTGGAAACACCCCTAACTTTTGGATATTTTAGGGCAAGATTACAAATGAAGGTCCACATATCATTCATTTGGATATTTAGAAGTTATGAAGCAAGCTAACAAATTGTTGAATAAAATATATTTTATCCTCCTTATCCCTCTTCCTCCTACATTATAACTTTTATAACAAAATAAAAAATACGTGAATCCATTCCTTTTGCTTGCAGGTAGGGATTTGAAGCTAGCATAGCTAGTTCAGTCAGTACAGTTGGTGACACCAGGGGTCAGGGGAACTTGTCCAGCACCCTTGGCCAACATCATCTTATTCAAGTAATAAAAGTTAAACATCATCAATAATGAGACAAAGCAACACTGTGTTCCTCCTGCTATGATGCACTGAAAAAAGCACAGCATCACTTCCTACCAAATTTACATAGCATAAATCTAGTTATGATGAAACAGAACACAAACCCATATTCAGAGAAATTCTACAAAGTGACTAGTCAGTACTCTTCAAAAAATGACAAGGTCATGAAAGATAAGGAAAGACTAAAGAACTGTTCCAGATCTTAAGAGACCAAAGTGACATGACAACTGAATGCAATGCATGATCTCGGATTGCATCCTGGACATAAAGGAAAAAGAGAAAAAGGAAAGCCTTTTTTTTTTTTTTCTTTTATACAAAGGACATTGTTGGGACAATGAAATTTGAATGGAGTCTGTGGTTTAGATGGTAATTTTCTGATTTTCACAGGTACCACTATGGCTATGTAGGAGTATTCTTGTTTTTCAGGAAATACACATTGCATGGGAACTATTTAGGAGTAATGGGCATTATTTCTACAACTTACTTTCAAGTGGTTCAGGAGAAAATAGTTATATAGATAAAGACAGAAGTAATGATATTGCAAAGGTGTTAAAATAGTAACAATGGGAGTTCTTTGTACTCTGCTTACAACATGCCTGTGATTTAGAAATTAATTTAAAATGAAAAATAAAAACAATGAAACATTGATCCCTACTGGAATGCAAAATCTTGCTTTTATTATTTAAAATGAAAGTAAACTCAGTTTTATCAAGCATGTCAAACATATATTACAAATAGAACATAAATACGTAATTTTTAGCTCTGGTATTGATGATTTAACACCATTATATGAAAAGATTTCTAAGTTGTTACTCATATATGATGATTTTGAGCTGCTCGCTTAATGCCCAAATCAGCTAGTTCTATGCTGAAACTATCAACCTTTGCAATTATGATTTTAAAAAAGCACCTTGAGTTATTTTCAAAATGTTTTTTTCTTTGTAATTGTTTTTTTTTTTTAGATTCATTTATTTATTTCTCTCCCTCCCCTCA
>JAQZBX010071627.1:0-15214 GCA_029593785.1 Cabassous unicinctus | reverse complement strand
TCTCTCCCTGAGCATGTAGAAATATGCGTGTATTTCATTCCTGTGGTGGTTCAGTTTGTCTCAGCTAAATGTGGTTTTGTGAACATCTCCAATGAAAAGAACCTCTCCAGACGCTGCTAACTCACACCCCGGAAGCGTTACCATTCAGTGGAAATGCCAATCTCTTTAGACACTGACAGGCCAGGAGTCAGCACCAGTTCTGCTACTTAGAAGCTGTGTGCCCTTGAGCAAGGCAGAAGCTCTCTGAACTTCGGTCTCTTCTTCTATAAAATGGTCAGAGAATAGTGCTGGAGCAGGTCCTAAGGTGGGGTTGGAGGTGGGCAGCGCCCTGCATGTCCCCTGTTCCATCAAGGAAAAGCCTTGGGGATGTGGGTACTCCAGGCCCCAGGGGTCCACGAAGCCTGCACAATGGCTCCTGCTGCCTAGCGCCTTCCTCCAAGACGCAGTGGAGAAGAGCTAGGACAAGACCTGACAGTTTCAGCCTTGGAAACTGTGTCCTGGATGACCCTCATAACGTGGGGGTAGCAGCAGGTCTTTGCCCTGAATTTCCCATGGAATTGTCACAGCTTCATTTTGGGACCATCTCAAACCCCAGCTTCACCTCAAGGCCACATGGCAAAGCCCAGGTCAGTCTCCTTTCAAAGTCCTCTTTCCACTGGGTTGGGCCGCGTCCCGTCTCCTACCCTTTCACCAACCAGGGTGCCGACCCTCTACCCCACACCCGGGAAGGAGCAGTGGAGGCAGAACAAACTTCTCGGAGATTTGGGAAGTTCTTGTATCTCACAACCACTGGTTTTAACTCTGGAGGTTTTAAAACAAGGTCTCTGGAGTCCTGCCTCCTCTGCTTCTGAGAAGGATGTGAGCCCAAAAAAGACCCTGATAGAAACTTGACTGTGGACGGGGTACCCGATCGTATTAAGAAATAATATTTCAATTTGTTTAATGTGACATTGACATGAAGTTATGTAGGAAAATATCCACCCACCGTGTTTTGCTATGTAAGTGGAAGTTTAGAACTGGAGCCTGCAACTTGCTATAAAATACCCGAGAAAACTGGGGTTGAGCATCAGACAAGTATGGCAACGTTTGGATGGTTGTTGAAGGTGGGTGCTGAGTCCCTGGAAGGTCCCAGTGGACTCTGCTTTGGAATGTTTGGGAATGTTCCTAATAAAAATGACAAATAATTGTATAAACAAATAGCCTCCCAGGGAAGCTGCCTAAGGCTCTGTGGAGCTAGTCAATGGAAACAGAGTGTGCTAAAAATAGCTGATTTATTTGGTTTCTCCACATGACATCTTTGATCATTTATCATCTGTGCTCACGTTTACTCAGTTTGTTCTCTAGATGCCCTGGGTGGAGCGTGTGTGAAGGAAGAAATGTCCCCCCAGCCCCCCACCCTCACCTCAACCCACATTTGAACAAGGGCTCTTTCAGCTTTTGATCAGGGCTTTGAAAGGAAATGCCTTTCCCTGATCCCCACTGTGGGCCTCAGTTTCCCCATAGAACTTCAAGTGTGTTGAGACCTGTTCTGACTCCCTCACACTGCAAGGATCAGAGGAAATGCTGGCACTGAAAGCCCTTTCCGTGTTCAAAAGTGAAACATGCTCATTGCAGAAAATTTACAAACAAAAATAATCAAAACAAAGAAAATAAAAACCACTGATAATACCACCCCCCACCCCCCAATATAACAAATGCTATTATTTTAGTGTATAATCTTACAGGATTGTTGATGTTTTGTTTGTTTGTTTGTTTTCACAGCACATATGTTTTCTAAAATTTATAAAACAGGCTCATCTTACGTGAAATTTTATTTTTCAACATCTTTTCCTATCATTACAAATTCTTTCACGTGGAGCGAGTTGCTGTGTGGTATATCATAGAAACACAGGTTCAGGCACAACAGAAGCTTTCAGCAAATGACCACTTTATTACCTTACACAGAACAAAGGGTCCAAAAGAGCAGAGGATGAGAGCCCTTGGTGGCCAGTGCCCCACTTCAAGTCAGAGAGGGATATTTATACAACCCAGAGGGAGGGGACCCTGCTATTGAGAGTTCCTGCCTTGATAAACAGCTGGGGCTGCTTGTTTCTGGTTTCCAGGTTTAAGGTGTGGGCAGGCCTTTTCATTCCACCTAATGCCTTCCCCTGGGCTGCAGAATGGAAACATGTTGAAACATCTGCACACAATAGAAAAGGAGGCAGGTATCAGCAAGGGCTGCTAGCTGTGTCCCTGACTTTCTCAGCATTTCCCAATATTATTTTATATTTCAATCACTGTTGGGTTTGCCATCATTTGCCCATACCAGAATTTGTTTAACCAATCTCATATTGGTAGACTTTAAGGTTGTTTTCATTTTTTGCTATTAATAATAAAAAAAAAATTTTAATGCTTCTATGACTGTTTTCTTAAAATAAATTCCTAGAAGTGGAAATTCTAAGATAAAAACTGTATTCATCAGAGTTAGGCCAGGAAAAGGGAAATCACAGGTACTTCAGATAGAAAGAATTTAATATAGGGAATTGGCCACTCAAGTATTGGGTAGACAGAGCAAAAAGATGTTTTTTTGTTTGTTTGTTTGTTTGTTTTAAAGATTTATTTATTTATTTATTTATCCCCCCCTTGCTGCTTGTGTTTGCTGTGTCCATTTGCTGTGTGTTTCTTCTGTGTCTGCCTATCTCCCCCTTGCTGTGAGGCCCTGCTGCATCAGCCCACCGTGCTGCGCGGGCCGGCCTGCCCTCACAAGGAGGCCTGGGGAAGTGAACCCGGGGCCTCTCATATGGTAAACGGGGGCTCTATCGATTGAGCCACACCCGCTTCCTGCTGTGAGGTCTTGCTGTATCAGCCCACCACCCGAGGCCCGGGGAAACGAACCCAGGGCCTCTCATATGGTAAACGGGAGCTCTATCGATTGAGCCACACCCGCTTCCCCCGAGCAAAAAGATGTTGAAGTAGCATAGAGATTAATAGCTCAAGGAGGCAGTTACCATCCCCAGGACTTGGGGAACAAAAGAGAAGAAGCATTGTTGCCAGAACTTGAGGAGCTCAGAATGCTTACCAGGGGGCCCCTCACAACTGGTGTGCAGACCTCTGAGGGGAGGACCAACACTGGATATCTGAGGGAGCATCGCGTGCCTGGTGCTTAGACTGCTGGTTGTGCTTGGGCTTCCAGAGGGTACAAATAGCACGGCTGCTGCAGGTACTTCAGAAGGTGGTGGGGCAAAGCTGAGCCTGTGAGTGCCCAATGAAGCTGAGGCTGGAGCATAGCTGTCTTCTGCTGGTGAGATGGAGACCTCAGTTGGAAGCCAAAGGAGAGTCAGTCCTTCTTCCCTCTTTTCACCTTCCAATTCCCACCATTGCCTCCCATTGGCAGAACTGGAAGTCAGCAAGGCATTTGGAAAATGTAGTTTGCAGGTTTCTAGCCCCATGTGGAGGCAGGTAGGAGTGGGGAGAGCAAAGACATGAAACAATAGTTAAATAACTGGTCTAAAGACTTTTGATATGTATTATTCCATTGTCTTTCAGATAGGTTGCATCAACTTACACTTCTGCCAGCAGGGCATGAAAACACCCAGTTTCTGAAGCTCAATAATACTGCATATTATCACTTAAAACTTTCTGGCCAATTTGATTCGGGGAAAATTATACCTAGTCTTCCTTTTCATTTCTTTGATATGTAGTGATGTTGAATATATTTTTTTATGTTTTTAGCTATCATGTTTATTTCATCTGTTGTGAGTTGTTGAAATGTAAAGCTAAAATAATTAAAACGTCAGATTTTTATGTCCTTTGCCCATTTTTATTACAATATTTGCCTTTTTCTTATCAATTCATAACATACTTTATGCATTAAGGATATTAATCCTTGCTCTACAATACATGCTGCAAATAATATTTTCTCATTGTGATTTGACATTTAGTTTTATTTATAGTGTTTCGATGTCAGGGTTTTCAATTTATATGTGGTCAAATCTATCACTCTTTACTTTTATGCCTTTGCTTTTGGTTTCATGCTTAGAAAGCTCTTTCCCCAGCCAAGATTACATAAATATTTATATTGTCTTTATTTTTTGATTTCTAAATTTTTAAGATTAGATTTTTTTACATGTCAATCTTTATTCTATATGGAATTTATTTGGGGATATAGTGTAAAGTTAGAAATTATTGAAAAATCCAGTTTTCCTCTATAATTTGGAATTTCATCTTTATCACCTATTAAATTCATAAATAGATATAGATGTAGATATATAGAAATAGATATGAATATAGATATGAATATATCTGTGTCTAATTCTGTACTATTTCTTTTATTCCATTGGTCTGTCTGATCATTACATTTTATTACATTCTCACAAAAATATAAACTCCATGAAAACGGGATCTTAGATTTTATCGCCTTAACACCGTCAGTGCCTAGATGAGTGCCTGGCATGTATCACTCAAGAAATGCATGTTGAACAATGGAATGGACTATTTCTAAAGTCAGGTTTATTGAGGCAGAATTTACATGGAGTGAAATTTTCCCTTTTTAGTGTAGGATTAGTTTTGACAAACATGTACCCATATATCAAGATGTAGAATAGTTCCATCACTTCAAAAAAAAATGTATTGTGTCAAAACCTACTCCTACCCCTAGGTTCTGATCTGTTTTCGGTCCCTATATCTTTGCCTTTTCCAGCATGTCAAATAAATGGAATCATACAATAAGCCCCCTTTTGAGTCTGGCTTCTTTCACTTACCCAAATGCACTTGGGGTAGAGCATCCATGATGCTGCGTGTATCAGTACTTGATTCCTTTTTATTGTTAAGTAATATTCCATTGTATGGGTAGACCCAACACACCCATTTCTCAGTTGAAGGGCATTTGAGTTGTTCCCAGTTTTAATTATTACAGCTTCATCATGCATTTTTATATTGAAACTGTCTAGTAAGCTGCCAAACACCAATTGTAGCCAGTACCAAAGGAGACTCAGGTTCCCTGGAATGTGGAGAGAAGGTTTCCCTGTAGGAGTGAGGGCAGCAGGAACCAGCTAGTCATAGAGGCAAGGAGTGGGTCCACTCAGAGGACTCAAGAGACACAGCCAGATCCCGCCAAGTTAGGCTGGACAAAGCAGACTCCCAGGCAGGGCGGTGGGCCGTGTGGCATGGGCAGAGGGCATGGGCTCAGGAGACGAGGAACTCTGGGCGTGAGTGCCCTCTCCAATGCTTCCTCGCTGGGCGATTGGGGCAACCTGTTTGCCTACTGGTGGCCTTCATTCCCCATCTATAAAATGGGGGGAAAGAGGACATACGCCTCCTGTGAAGTACAGAGTGCAGGCATGAGCCCAAGTATTTAACATTTGCTGCTTTTATTAATCATCATCTTGGGAGAGACTGGATCTTGAAAAAGAAAGCCACCCAAAAATTAATTCAGTTGTGCCCTTTCTGAAGAAAGAATGTGGGTGCAATGCAGGATGATTGCAGTGCAGTGATTTGGAAACACGGCTGCAGATTCCTTGACGCTCCTCCCTTCCAGAGAAAGGGCTCAGGTCCTCTCACCCTGAACTTGGGTGAGCTTGTGGCTGCATCAGCTGATAAAGTGGGAGTGAGGTGGCGGGAGTGAGCCACGTGGCTTCTGAGCCTGGGTCACGGAGGGCCACGTGGCTTCTGCCTTGCTGCCAGAGCCCCCATCTTCGAGCCCCGAGTCACCATGAATTATAGTCTGACTGCTCAGCTGGAGAGGACCCACAGTGAGACCACAGGGAGAGGGCTGGAGAGCACCAGGAAAGACAGACAGAGCCAAACAGGCCTCCAGCCCAACGGCCAGATATGTGAGTGAAGAAGCTTCTGGATAGTTCCAGTCCCCAGCCAGTCAAGTTACCCCAGCCTTTGAGTCTTTCCAGCTGAGGCCCCAGGCATCATGGAAACAAGCCAATCCTGTGCCCTGTCCAAATTCATGTGAATGACAAAATGATGGCTATTTTAGTCACTAGGTTTTGGGTTGTTTTGTTACACAGCAATAGATAAAAAGAACAGTGGGCTGGAAGGAAGCTAGGAAAAAAGGAAGCCAAAGAGAGAAGATGTATCAATGTTCCTCTAGCAGCTGGTGGAAGACCCTCTACTAGAGAAACCTCATGACTCGGGGCTGGAAGAATTCACCAGGCTTCAGTGTGGTTTCAGTGAACTCTCCCCCAGAAATGTGCAACCTCATTTTTTTTGCTTTGGTGCCTGCTGAAAACCACTGGATGACTAGTTCAGTCATGAGGACGAGAAATATTCTGGGCCCTGGAAAAGTTAGAGCAATGCTGTAAACCAATAACTCAGCTTTCAGTTCTCTGACTTGTACATCAGTCTCTTGTGAATTTGGTATGCGTGAGTCAGACCTCAAGCTTCTGGACTTCCTTAACAGTGCAATGAAAAAATCATGGCTAAATTCCAGCTCTGCTACTGGAATGACCTTGGGCAAGGCACTTGACCTCTGTGGCCTCTATGGGTTTCAGTTTTTCTGTAAAATCGAGTCAAGAATGTTTTCTTCATACAGTTGTTACGGGGTTAAATGAAATAATATCTGTAGAGGACCTGGCACAGTGTGTGGCTCATGTTGAGCCCACGGCTGATGTTATGCTTAATATTATTCCTTCAAACTTCTCTCCACCTCCAGCAAAGCTGGGGAGCAGAATCTGGACCACAGTGACTCCCCAGCACTCCCTCTCCCACTCCAGGTGTTAACCCTCAGAATGCCTGGCCAGGGGAGCTCAGTGGTACTCCTCTCTGGCCCCTCCACCTCCAACCACAGATGCCTGCACGAATCGAAGCTGCCAGCACTACTATTGGCACAGGTCTGCCTTCCTCTCCTGACCCTAGAACGTCTCTTGACTCTGCTCCAGCCCCGACAGGCTCTGACTTGAGAGGCTGAGAAGGGAATGAAATAGGAGCCGACAGGGGATGCATCCTGGGGATGATGTAGTACAGTCTCTGAAGGTAAACAGCCCTGCCCATCAATTTGCAGGAGGGGAGAGAAGACAGGGGCTGGGGAAATTACAGCCCCATCAGGCCACCATCATCTCTTGCAGCTCATGAAAGTGATCAACGGCCCTTCGGCTCTCATTTTAAAGATTAAATGGGAGGAAGGATGACTCCGTTGGATTTTAGCCCAAGCTGTTCGCTGCCCTGAATGCCAGAAAGCCTGATGGATGGAGTGCCTGAAACCCAGAAAGAAAACATGAATCTCCATATGTCCCTGGAGAAACCCAGAGTGAGAGCCAAGGAAGCACGTGGTTCCTTTGTCTCCCAGTCTCAGGACAGACCCCTGTGCTCTCTTGGGGGTCCAGACCCAGGCTCTGGAACATCAGCTCTAAGCGAGCAGGGCCTGAGGCTGTTTTGTTCAGCACACATTAGACACCCAATGAATATTGGTTGAATAAATGAATGAGTGAATGAGTGAATGAATGAATTAATCCCTGGTCTTTCTAGCTACAAGACTTAGAGGAAATCAGTTTGCACAAGTCAAATGGCCTGTCTGGGTCTCAGTTTCCTCATCTGTAAAATGGGACCAGAAACATCTGTGGGGACATCACAATGGCTGGTGTGTATCACCAGGTGCCCAGTCTAGGGAGAGGCCAGGTGGGAATGCCAGGTCAAGAGCCAAAGTCCAGAGGGGCAGGATGGATGCAAGGTGGAAATCCAGCAGGGCGGGGGCTGGCTCCGTGGTGCATGGTCCTGAGGGCCTAGGGAGGAAGATGGCTCAGCCTTAGGCACCGCCGTCACCATCTGCCCTCTGCCTGCCTCTCTTGTCTGTGTCCCGTTGGCCTCAGGGGCACTGTGCTGAAGGAGGTGACTTGTGGTTAGTGAGTCCTCCTTCTCTGTGGCACAAGAATGGTACTCACAGAGGGTTCAGAGAAGGATACCTTTATCAGGAATGATTCTGAAGATGTCATGGGGGAAGGGCATTTAAACTGGTCTGTGACAGGCAGATAAGGTGGGGCTGGTGGAGCAGGGACCCAGGCATGTTTGGGGGCATGACTCAGCTTCTGTGAAGGTTCCAAAAGGCCATCCTGACGACTTCACATTTAATCTTAAAGGCAGTGGGGAGCTATGGAACGTTCTGGAGCTAGAGAGTATCTACTCAAAAGAAATTTTTAGCTTTATTAAACAATTGGAATTTTAACTCCTCCATGAAAAGGGATCAGCAGCTCAACATTAGCCCCTGGAGCAGAAAGGGGAGAGGAAAGATCAGGGATGTGGAAGCTGGAGCCCTGGCCCCACGTCACGAGATCTGGGCTCAAACCCTAGCTCGCCTATTCAAAGGCACCAGGCTCTCAGGCAAGTCACTTCACCTCCCCGAGCCTCGGTCTCCAGTCTGCGCGAAGTGATGGACGGTGAAAGGACCCTAGTGGCGGGGCCAGGAAGGCTGCAGACCAAGCCCACTTGGCGGCAGAGTGAGAGCCAAGTCTGAGATGAATCGTACTGGTGCCTGGGTTAAAATAGAGGAGGAGTGGGAAACCTGAGGAAAGGAATTATTATGAAAGGGGGGAGTGGGGGCTGGCAGGACCTCGACGTCAAGACAGCCTGTGTGGGCGTCCCAGTGTGCTTTTGAGAAACGTTCTGTGAGTGATAGCCCCTAAAAGTAACTGGCCCTGGGTAGGAGATTAAGTTGTTCTTTGCCCCCCAGGAGTCTTCTCCTGCCCCTCAACCTCCCCCCAGATCCCCAAGCAGCCCATTGGCCCAAAGAGGGGAGATAAGGGCTTCCCCTTTCCCTTGGGGACAGGCTGATGGTTGAAGACCCGGGCTTCCTCCTCCTGAAAACCATTCTGCTTCCCACAGGTGACAAGCAGACAGAGAGGGGGCGTGAGGACGAAGCCCCCTGCCTGGCGGGCCGGGGTCCTGGGTTGTGGTGAAGCGTATTGGAGCGAATCCCTGGGTCCAGAAGGCACTCTCTGCAGCTTGGCAGCCACTGGCCTGGGCGGTTGTCCAATATGCTCAGAGCCCATGGCACTGACGGCCTTTAGGCTTTAGGTGGCGGGGCCTTTGCTAAGGGGGAGAAGGCTACACGCCCGGCATCCCCCTGGCAAACCTCAGCCCAGCAGGAGGTATTAAGCCAAGGGCTCCTTTGGGTCTAAGGTGAAGTTTGCTAAAATAAACTCAGTTCTCAGGGCTTCTCGCTGGCAACAACCCCTAGCTGCGATCCCCTCGGCCTCCAGACTCTCTCCCTGCCCTAATTCTGGAGCACACTGCCAGACTGCTCTTTCCTGACTGCAGTTCTGATCAAGTCCTTCCCCAGCTCAAAGAGTCTGCTGTGGCTCCCTTTGAAAAGTACCTGTACCTTCCTCACCCTGTTCATTTAAGGGTTCCCCTCCCTTAAGGTCAAGCTCCAATGCTGCCTCCTCCAGGAAGCCTGTCCTGATTTTTCCCAATTGTTTGTGAGCTCTTCCTTCCAGGCCCCTGCCAGTCTTTACTTGCACCAGTGCCCATCCTAAGGTCTGGGGCATGAGGGCAACCTGCAGCAGGGCAAGGAAAGGTCAAGGAAAGGGAGACAAGAGGAAGGGAAAAGTCTGTCCCTCCCTGTGGAGAGCATCTGGCTTCCCACATGCACACTGCCATCTGTCAAATAAAGAAGACAGTCACACACCAAACCTGAGAGACCAGGAAGGCCAAATGCTGGGCAGCCTGTAGTGTGTGTGTGTGTGTGTGTGTGTGTGTGTGTGTGTGTATGTGTTAGAACTAAAAATGATCGCAGCTCATCCAATCTAATACTCTCCCTCTACATGCAACGAAAATGGGGCTTAGAGAGGGGGGGGTTGATTTCCAGTTAGAGATCTCAAGTGTCATTGTTTAGCCCATTCAGTTGTTTACTCATTCTTTCTTTTAGTCCCTCAACAACCTTACAAAGTTCCTGTTAGGCTCCGGAACCTGCACCAGGCTCTGGGACACAGTGCTGAGGAAGAGATGGCCCCAGGCTGGGTGTGGCATCGTGGACAAGAGGTAGCCCTGGAGGATTTCCCAGGGGAAGATATGTCTGGGGTGTGAGGAATATGTAAGAGTTTGCTGGAGTTGGCAGCAGAACCTCTGCCTGTGGACTCCCAGTCCAGTGCTCTTCCCCTAACCTCTGCCTGTGGACTCCCAGTCCAGTGCTCTTCCCCTACCCTGCACTGCAGGATTAACATCTCAGCATTGCCTGAAGAAAAGGGTCCCCTGGCACCTGGCTTGCCTCCCTTTCATAGAGCCCGAAGCCCAAGGCCATAGAGAGCCCTGCGATGATGAGCTGGAGAAAGGCACTGCAGGGAATGAGAATGAAGCCCTGGAACAGACCTTACGTTAAATTACCAGCTTCACACTGGGCGGCTTGGCTCCTGTCGTAGAAAAGACTTGGTGCCCACTGGACCCATCTATGTCACTTTACAGATGAGCAAGGAAACCCTCATGCTCAAGGCTACACAGTAAGGTAATGGCAGAGCTGGGATGAGAACCAGATTCCTCAACTCCCAGGTCAGTGTGTGTCACGTAAGAGTCTCATCAGTGAAAACAGCACAGGCTGGTGATATCAAATCCTGCAGAAAACACACAGAAACAAGCAAACAGAGTGAGAGCCTGGGAAGAAACGCCATCGACAAGAAATACAGAGGATAAGGGCTGAGCTGAAACAACTTGTGAAAATATGTCCTTGACCGTGCACAGCCTGAGGTTCAGTTGATTCCCTTCCTCCAGGAAGCCCTCTCTGACTCCCCTCAGCCGGTTTGGGTGCCTCTTCTGAGCAACCCTTGCACCGAGTATGATGGATCTTCAGTTACACTTGCGCAAGGCAGACCGCATGGAGTTGCTGGTCTCCCCATAGGACCGTGAGCTCCTTGAAGGCAGGAATGGTGTCTCATTCGTTACGTTCGTGATGACCCCATGTCTTCATTTCCTAGGGCTGCTGTAACAGGTTACCGCAAACTGTGTGAACGTGACTGTTTCACAGATCTGCGAGGCTGGAGGTCTGAAATGGAGACATCAGCAGGGCCGTGCTCCCTGTGAAGGTTCTATGGAAGCTGGCCCAGGCGGCCTTGGCTTGTGGCAGCATCACTCCACTCTCCGCCTCCGTCTTCCCGTGGCAGTCTCCCTCCTGTGCCTGTGTCTCTTCTTCTTGCAAGGACACAGTCGTATTGAATTAGGGACCCCCCTAATTCAGCACGACCTCATCTTAATTCGATCACATCTGGAAGACCCTATTTCCAAATAAGGTCACATTCACGGGTGCTGGGAGGTGACAACTTGAACATATCTTTTAGGGGGCTACAACCAGCTTATAGTAGATGCTCAATAAACACTTGCTAACTTCATGACTGCATGCTGTTTTTTTTGAAGACTAAGGCAAAGAAAAAGAAAACATGGCCTCTTCTGTGAATCAAATCTTCATCCGTCCATCCAGGCACCCATCACCCAGCCAGCCACACCTCTATCTGTCCTCCACCATCCATCCATCCATCTATCCATCCGTCCTCCATACTTGTATGCATTCAACATTTCTTGAGCACCACAACAGGCAGGCTCGGAACTAAACAAAGGGGGTTGGAGCTCAGTCTCTGAAGTGCAAAGCTGTTTGCAGAGGCCTTCCCAGAAAACCATCATCAATGCTGTGGAGAAGACAGCAGAGCAATTTAGAGACATGATTTAATCAATACTTCCCGGTCCCTGAAACCCATCTCTGTTAAGTGACCAACAAAAGACCAAGGAAGTGCTGCTGACAAGCCAAAGGGGAGAAAGCCCAGACATCTGATGAGGAGTAACCCGACCGCCAGGATGGGCTGTGGAACCCACCAGGAACCTCTCAGTTGGCCCTAGTCACTGCCGTGGGAGCCCCTGACAACGCACACGGCCCCCCGTGCCCCTGAAGCTGCACTGCAAGCAGCAGGCATGAGGGACAGCAGGTCTCGGGTAACGGCATGACAGATCCTCCTCCAGGGAAGCCTCGGTCAGGCTGGACGCCGGCGAGCCACCCCGACGGAAGACCCACCCCACCTCCCGCTGCAGAACTTGACAGAGCACAGCAGGAATTCTTTGCAGCTAGGACACATTCTTTCCTTTGAAGACCCGGAGTGTGTTATTATTCTCCCCATTTCCCAGATAAGAAAACAGAGGCTTAGGAGGGTCAACAGACTTGACTGAGGCCATGAAGTTTGCCGCTGTCCGTAGGACCACCAGCCTTGGTTCCCTGACAGATTGATCCCCTAGCACAGCCTTTTGGGGACGTGATTCTGTATCAGGTCATAATTGAAATCCAAAACAGCATCTTCCAGTTTAGACCTGGAGTGAAAACAGCCCAGTGCTGCCAAGCAGTCAGGCACGGGGGAGGGCTGTTGTTTCAGTGCCCCAGCCCGAGGATGGGGGCGGGGACCCCCCCAGCCGGGACTGCCTCTCCTCCTGCGCACACCAGGAGGCTCACAGAGTCTTCCTCAGTCAGAGCTCTGTATCATCCCTTCCACAGCGAAAAGGCACGCACGAGGGCTGCCAGCTGTCATTTTTATAATGAAATTTGCTTTCAAAGCCCAAGGCCATGCTAATTACAAAATAAAGCAAAATCAGGAGGAGGAGGCTTGGGTGAGGCAGGCGAGGGAAATGCCAGGAAACCTCACATGGGGGCTGAGCACGGGTAGTCGTGACCGAGATGCCTACACATGTGCACAGAGTGACGCACGTGTACACACACACACACACACCCCCAACTGACAACCTGATGGCAGGGAAAGGCCTGGAATGCTCAGTGCAAGAGACCTGGCATCTGATTCCAGCTCTGCCCCGACTCACTGAGTGTCCTAACAGCTCTGTGCCTCGGTTTCCTCATCTATAAAATGGGTGTAATGGCAGTACTTCCCTCTAGGGTTGTTAGAACAGTGTCCGGCCACAGCGAGTGCCATATAAGTATAAATTAAATTCAAATAAAGTAATTAATCCCAGCTCTGCCACTAACCCACTGAATGACTTTAGTGCTTATCTACTGAACTGTCTTCCTGGCTCCTTCTTTTCTGGGAATTGCTCCCTTGCTCTCTTCCACATGGTTGCAAAAGACTGGAGCCGTGGGAAGCAGCCCAGGCTGACAGCTAAGAATGTGGGCTCTGACGTCAGCTGCCTGGGTTCAAATCCCAGCCACTCCGCCTTCTAGCTGTGTGTCCTTGGAGTCATCATTTAACCTCTCTGAGCCTCAGTTTACTCATCTGTAAAATGGGGAGAAGACTCGCACCTATTCTGTGGCATTGTCAGGAGGATGTAATTGACCCAACACACATCAAAGGGTTCCTCTATCACTGTGAGCTTGATGCCTCTGGCCTTGGTTGAAGGGACCAAGGGCTGGCACCTGACCACAGCTGAGCCAAGGAGCTCCCTCCCCGGGTGGTTGTCACTGATGGCAAGAAGGAGTCGTTTCCACCTCTCCTTAGTGACTGACCCATGAAACGTGCGCTGGGTGCTGTGGCTGCCATCTTCCCCCCACACAGACTGAGCTGCTGAGAGAGCTGGTCTGCCCGGGAACGGCCGAGAGAGAACTTCGGTTCCTGGGTCTAGGACGTCGTGAGGTCGAGGTGCCCTGGTGCTGCAAGTTCCCTGTGTCCTGAGCGTGACCTCCCCCCTTTATTTCAGCTGATTCAAGTGAGCTCCTGGCCCTGACTGGGTCTCGGTTTCCTCGGCTCTCAGATAACTGGGTTGGGCCCAGCATTGGAAACCTGCAAAACAATTGATGGAATCCCAGCCCCTCCAACCAGCTGGGGCTGCACCAGGGACTGCCCATGTGGGAGGCAGGCACCCAACTGCTTGAGCCACATCCACTCCCCCGCCTCATCCCCCGGCTGTTTTTAAATAAGCTCTAAATTACTTCTTCCTAACTTATTTTTCCCTTGAAAGCATTAATAGAAAGTGATATTTTCTGGTATGCTGGAAAGAAGAGGCTCATATCAGGAGGATGTTAGGGGTCTGTCCTTGCTCTAGGCCCTGCCTGACTGTCCCAAGAGCTGAGTGAATCAGTATCTTGCAAATCTAATCCATATTTGAAACCGCCACAGAACAAGCCCTGTCTCTTCCAGGGCTTGTGGGCAACTCTGACACTAGCACCCCCTTCTTTGGGATATCCAGACCTTTCCTTTGTGGTTCCCTGGTTAGCTCCGTCAGTCGCTCCTGCCACTCTTGAACCCCAGCTCTGCTGGCCGCCGTGGGAACCTCCCAGACCAGGTGGCTTCTGCACAGACGCCCCGAGATGGGAGCCAGCCACATTTCCCTGCGCCCCCCGCCCCCGCCCGTTCCTCCTTTCTCCGTTCTGCTTTAGACTTTGGACTTAACCCCTGTTTCACACTTACGCTGTCTTGCCTTTCTTCATGTCACCCTCCCCTTTCCGATGGGGAGTCCTGCGAGGACAGGGTCTGCGTCACTTTCCCCTCGACAGCACTAGTCTGTGACAGGTGCTCGGCATGTGTTTGTGGAATGAACGTGTGAATGGACGACATTGAAAACGAGTCTGTCCAGAGGAGGAAGACAGAAAGATGGAGGCTCTGCACCCCAGGAACGTTGCGGGAAAAGAGATTTAGGGGGCACCTGAGAACCGCAAGTACTTTGAGGGATTGTTCTGTGGGAGACTGCGTGTCCAGCCCTGTGCCAGGGGCTTTTCGTCATCTCACTCAGCCTCACAGTGAGTGCGAGAGGGAATCCTCCTCGTCCCCATTTTAGAGATGACAAAGTGGAAGCTCTGGGAGGTGAGGACCCTCGTCCAAAGTCGGAGGTAAGGAATGGAGCCAAGATTTGACGGCAGGTCTATCCTAACCTCGATACCATTCCCACCTCCCTGCAGCTAAAACATGAAACTGAAATAAAAGGCCAGTGGCTCCCCAGGGCAGAACCGAACCTGATGAGCAGTCACAGAGAGGAAGCCTCTGTCTCGGTCCTAGAAAGAACTTCTAAAAGCCAGGGCTGGCCCCAAATGGAAGAGAGTGAGACTCCTGACCCTGGGGGTATGCAAGAAGCAGTAGTGAGGGCCCACTGGGGACGACCACAGAGTCGTTGGTGCCTGTCTTTGAAGCCCCAAGAGCTGTTGTTAGGACTCCACAGAGCTCGTCTCCCTCTCTGCAAGCGCCAGGTGCCGACAAGGCCCACTACCAGGACGGCAGCGCTACGTCACCCACGTCCTCGGGGAGCTGCCGCGTGACAGCCCTGCCCCCGCGGGCACCCCACGCGCCTGTGGGTGGGGAGGCCCCCCAGGGAGTTCCCACGCAGGCCC
>JAQZBX010071626.1:0-15205 GCA_029593785.1 Cabassous unicinctus | reverse complement strand
AGGGCAATTTTTATGAGGGTTTCCTGATTGTCAAGTATGTGTCAAGCACTTAAGTTTCCTCACTTAATCCTCTTAACCACTGTGAGACACTGAGTATTATGACTACACTCATTTTATGAAAATGTAAAATAGGCACAGAGATGTTAAGTAACCAGAGCACTAACAAAGAAATTCAGCCCCAGATCTGTTTAGGGCAAATCTCCTGACTACATCATGCAGTATCTGGCTCTCAGTGAATTGGAAACCTTGGTAACTGGCCCATAGGATGATAGGCAATAAGCACGTTTCAAAGTAAGCATTTGCCAATGGAGACCTTCAATTAGGAGAAATAGGCTACTCCAAGAGTTGGGTAGACATAGCTTTTAGGAATCCAGGCCCAGGAATTTATGAAATTCGATCAATCATCCAAGACCCGTTTTTTGACTACAGGTATATGCAATTCACATACAAAGCCGGGGACACAAAAATGAATTTTTAAAAAACCAAACAGTTCTTTTGGAGTCTCAGACTTGAATCCAGTGGCACTGCCAAGGAGTGGCCAGAAAGAACCCCCTTAAATAATCTCTGTAACTTCCCTCAAGCCACCCCAAATAAGACATACAATTTAAGTAAAAGTAGAGTGACTGCAATGCAAACGTGGCTTCAAGAAGTTGCTTTTCCCCCATATCCAAGCAGCTCTGTGAGCACCATCTATCTACACAGAAATTCTAAGGCTGCCACAGCTTAAGGTTGGGGCTAGAACAGCAATCACCAGGAGAGGAAGGGTCAGAGCTGTAGCGAACAGAAAGATGTTCAGGATCAGACATCTGGGATAGCATGGAAAGGGACTGCGTTACCAGCACGGCGCTAAGAAACAAAGGCTTGTTCTCGCTAACAAGAGGGGTGTCCAGTTGCTAGCATTAGGGCACAAGGTCCAAGTCAAGCAGGCCTAAGCAAAAGATGGACCTGAAGTAACGTAGCCCTCCAAAGTCGTTCTTTTTCTTTTTCTTTGACAAGAAATTTTGTTTTCATGTAGGGTAGCAGGACAAACCCACAAAACATGAGAATTACACTTAAGATTCAGACCCAGTTTTACAAAGATTATTTTACAGGGTAACGGTACTGTAAATCTAAGTAAGAAGCTAGTTTGTCACCATAACTACCTCAGACAGTAGGCCCTGTATATTTCCCAAATGCATTTTTTAAAGGGTAATTCAGTAGATAGCATAACCCAAGGATGATTACAGTCACTTGTTTCAAATTAAGAACACCACAGCCATCTTGAAAACGATTCAATAGAAACAGCTTTCTTAAGTGAATTTAAAATTATGTCTAAAAGTAAAATGGCATCGACAAGTCATTAGAAGAAATAAATATCTCTCCGCTACAATAAAACTGGCTAATTCAAGATGCAAATCATAAAGATACAGCACACCTAGAAAAATCCTGCTGGATAAATAAGTAGTACTGGTAAACTTTAGCTCCCAATACACGGCAGAATTAAATCTACATTCTCTTGGAAAGACATTGACTGGGGAAAGACATATTGACAGGGGAAAGTCACAAACATATTTACCAATATCAATTAGCAATTTGTTATGATTATGAAGCAAACGAAGCTAGCTGACAGCGAAAATAAATCAAAGTGCTGCTTGATAGCAAGTCTTCATTCAAAACAGCTAATTTTTCAAGAACTGGTATCTTTTTAAAACATAAAGCAAAGAAATAACTTTTATTCTAATGACAAAGGATATATGTATGTGTGTTTATCATACTTGGCTACTCTTTTTTACCTTAATATAGTCCTAAGGACAAAATAAACTCAGTTTGTAAACAAAAAGCATATTTCATTTAAAAACCATGCATTGATACTCTTCCCTTTGTACTTTAGCGATAAAGAATTAAATACCTTCTTAGAAATCGAATGTGTCCCCTTTCCTTCTTGGGTTTCCTCTTTGATCTTGTAAAATCCAGACGAATGCTCCAGGATGACTTCGCCATTACTTTCCCGGTATCTGCTATATTTATCTGACTGTGTGAAATTCGTTTCAGTAGCCCAATTCACAAATACGTGGTGTCCACTGTTTCTTTTGAGCAAGTTCAAAATCCACACAGGGGAGGGCTGGGCTACTTGGGTGGTATTTTACCCCCCTTTCCACTGGATATCCTGGCATACGATAATGGAAGCAGGTCCACGACTCGCCTCAAAACTGCCCCAGTGCAGGCCTGCACAGCACGTGCAAGTGCAGGAGTGTGTGTGCGTGGACCACAGATGACGCCTACCCTTGCGTCTCTGTGGAGCCAATTCGTGTTCTGTTTTTTTCACATTCTCTTCCACTTCCGTGACATTTGGGGGTACAGGAATAACCTTATTAGTGGCTAACCTCAGGAAACGTGCTGTTTCAAATGGTCCTTGTGGCTTCCAAAGCACCACTTATCAACGGGGGTGGCCAGGTTTAACAAACGAAGATACAGTCTGCCTAGTTGAATTTGAACTTCAGATAAACAAGGAACAATGTTTGAGTATAAGTATAACCCATGCAATACTTGGGGCATACTTATACTAAAAAAAATTTCAATGTTTATCTGATTCAAATTGAACTGCGTGTCCTGTTTTTATCTGGCAATTCCGCTTTTCAAGAGAGGGGCTTGTTAGCATCCCCCTAGCTATCACAAAGAATTGTACTTGGGAACAGTGTGTCAGGGCCCAGCTACAAGATTACATTTCTACTCCAGACTTGTATGGTGAGGTGTTTCCTTGCTTTACTAGAGTGGGTGCATAATTTTAAAAATTTATTCTAATAAATATTTGATCATGTCAAGTTCGATGCTTTAAACAGACATTTTGTCTAAAAACTAAATGTCTTCCTCTAAAAGGCAAATGGAAATAGGTTCATATTTATGCTGTACAGTTCCTACCTATGTGACTGAAACGACCTGCAAACCTGATTTCCAGTCTAGCAAGTGGCCTGCAGTTCTGCTATTCCCTTGCATATGGGCAGCCCATGGGAGCTGCCTGATTCACCTTCCAGGAGCTACAGCTCTGTCACAGCAACAAGCCTGACAAGCACAGTTCCCTGAGTTGTGGGCAAGAGCTGCTTTAATCTTTCTGACTCAGTACTGAAATGGGGCAGGAAGTAGCTTACCAGGCGATGAGCAAGCCAGGAGAAGACGATTAGGAGACAGGGACAACACACTGTCCTGGATGAACTCCACAGAATAGGGTAGAAAGACAAAGGGAAGGCACAGACAAACGGTACCATTCACTACACTTAAAAGTTTAAGCCTTGAGAATGATTGGACAAAGTCAGCAATATGGGTTCACCTTGGGGAAGATCAAACAGGAAATTCAGTAGAGCTAAAAGAGACATGTAGCCACATGTCACCAATGCAAGCCAAGGATGGTTAGACAGAAATAATCCCCTGAAGATATTTTTTAACATTCACTCCAAAAAATATCTTATTCTCTGAATTCACAATGCAGTCTTTACTCTCATATTTCCCCAAAGCACAGTACTCACATAGATATAAATATAGAGATGGAAAATGTTATTTTTTTTCATGTTCAAAAACTCTAAAAGTTACATTTTTAGATGGATGACGGTTCAGAACAGAACATAATTAAATTTGGGGGGCCAGTTACAATGCAAAAATGGAAGTGTTCCCTATTGTATACTTTTGGTAAAAAGTTAGTTATGTTTGAAAGCATTTGATTTGTTGTCTTTTCTACTTGAAGAAACGGGAAAGAAGACTATAATTATGTATACTTTGCAACGATTAGGCATTTAATATGCAATAAGATATTTGCTAGGAAAGTATGGCTATGGTTAGAACAGAGAACAGGCTCCAGGGTTATGTCAAGCTGCAAAGTGATATGTATGCGAATGAATTCTCAGGCTCATTAATCATTTTTGTATTTGAAGTGCTAAACTGCTAATGTTACACTGAGAGTGAAAATGAAGTAATTAAGGGGTTTAATAGCTACAGTCTTTTGAGGAGAAAACAAGTTGATAATGCTTCTTTCAATATGTTACATAAATTGGATTTTTTGCTAAATTACAAAAACCAGGTTCATCTATTGAGTGGCTTTGAATGACACAAATCGTTTGATTATATTTGTATATGGGGTCAATAGATGGCTGTGTGAAGGCAGTTCACTAAACCATCACATTTATAACAGAAAGTCTGTGTTACCAAGAGCACAAAAACACCGAGCTGGTTCTCACATTTTCCTTCTGGTACTCTACAGCACAGTTCTCAAATCATCTGTGGTGAAGGGGCAGTTTTTGTTCCTTTGTTCCCAATTCATTGCAGACAGATTCTTTTGCAAACTACAATACAAATCATTCGAAAAATGAAACAAAAAGGCACACAAAATACAAGCTCATGTTTAAATTATTGGAATCAATAGCCGTAAGATTACTTGGTCACATTTCTATAAATGTTTCTAACTGCCCCCTCTTGATTACCCCACAGACAAATAGTGCACAAATCCTCACATATGGGGCGAGTGCTCGGGCTGCCTGCAGGCTCAGGACACAGATGAGGAGCAAGTACTCTGTGCCATCCCTGTAGTCTTTACCTTGGACTGGGAACCTCTCTAAGTAGGGGTAAGAAGAGGTCATGGCTAAGCACCTTTGCCCTGAACCCTTCATGGGACTTTGCTTCTTTTGTCTTTAGAAACTCTAAATACTCTTTTTTCCCATTCTTCCCTTCTCCTTTCTTCCTTCCATTCTTTTTTCCTCTTCCCATTTTGGAAGCCTCTTCGTGCAGTTAAAAGACATAGACCTGGCAGGTTGGTACAGGGAAACGAGAAGAAGATGAGCCACAACATGGTTGGCAGACAACATGGCCATGAGACCCCGCCAAGACCTTGACGTCCCAGTTTGGACTCTTTCTGGGGCCGAGAGGAGGCCCCAGATATTCTAAACAGGCCTCACCATTGGCCTCCACCATTGGTGGGGTAGCCAATAACAGCTGGGCCCCCTCCCCTTAGCATTAGCAAGGGGAGGAATAATTAATAGCTTAAAAGGTAACCACACAATCCAAATCTCCCTCTCTCTGCCTGGAGGAGCCCACATCAAATCTCCATGTGTATTTCCATCCTTCTCTCCCATTTCTCAGCAAGCTCTGTTCTTTTCCCGCATTTCTCAATAAATTCTTTTTACTGGCCTAACTAAAAAAAAAAGAGAGAGAGACATTGACCTTGGAGATGGATAGAAGTGAATTTGAATTGTGACACTGCCACCTTTTGAATACGAGACGACAGGTCAGTAACTTAAAACTACTAAGTTAGCACTTCTCCTCGGTAAAATGGCAACAATATTAGCATTTCTTCAGTATTAATGTGATTCTAAAATGAGATAAAAGGGTATGAGAGTTGCTCATCAAATGCTGCTCACTTCTCAGCTTCTTCTTTGGCTCTTTTTGGGTGTCTAACTGAACAGTTATGTATTGAAGTCAATATATTGGCATTTATGCTTGCAGCTCATAAACATGAATCTTTTCAGAAAATTAACTAAACAAATAAAGCCAATCAACCAACCAACAAACCAGATGAACAAACAGTAAATACTACTACATTTTATTTTTTCCTCTCCCAGTTAATGGCACTATTCTTCCCAGTGGTGCAAGCCAGAATCCTGGGAGTCATCTCCCACTGGGTCAAATTCACACCCATTCCAATTTGAATTGTCACCAATTCCATAAAATTGTTCTTCCATCTATTACTTTACTTCTACCCCCATGATGGTAAAGTCCATGTGTCAACTTGGCTAGGTGATGGCGTCCAGTTGTTTGGTCAAGCAAGCAACGGCCTGATTGTTAGTGTGAGGTTATTTCCTAGATAGATTTCCATTATTAATCACTTGATTGCATCTATGGCTTTTGCATCTACAGTCGACAAAGGAGATTGCCTTCAGCCATGACAGAAGGCCTTAAAGGAATAACTGATGATTGCAGGAATCAGAAAGAAGAATTTCTAGCTCTACTTCAGCTAGCCACCTCTCCTGGGGAATTCATCAGAACCTTCACCAGAGTTCCCAACTTGCAATCTGCCCTGTGGAATTTGGACTTGCCAATCTCCATAGTCAGTTCTGTTTCTCTGCAGAACCCTGGCTAATACAGATTTTAATAGTGGAAAGCAGGGTGCTGCTGTGACAGATACCTAAAACTGTGGAAATGGCTATGAAATTGGGTAATGAGTAGAGGCTGGACGAATTGTGAGGTGCTTCTGTGGTTAGAAATATTGACGTTAAAGTTACTTCAAGTGAGGCTTTAGAAGAAAATGATAAATGTATTATTGGGAATTGAAAGAAAGGCAATCTTTGTTATAAAGTGGCAGAGAACTTGGCAAAATTGTGTTCTGATGTCAGATTAAAGTGGAAATTGTAAGCGATGAACTTGGATATTCAGCAGAGGGGATTTCCAAGCTAATTGTGGAAGGTGCAGCCTGGTTTCTCCTTGTAGTTTATAAGAAAATGTGAGAGAAAAGAGATAAGCTGAGAATTCAACTCTTAAGCACAAAGAAACCAAAAATAGGTGGTTTGGAAAAATCTGAGCCTATCCAGGAAGTGTGCTCTGAGACTAGGGCCAGAAGTGGCTCTATCAGGGACTTCCTTAGGTTTTTGGGAAGTGGGTCCCCAGAGGACAGAGCTCCATGTGAGGGTTTAATTGAAGAACCCTTTGCTAAAGAGGGTGTGGTTGAACATGGGTCTAGTCAGCCATTTCAGAGGAAGTCAGGATTGGAAAGGCAGCTATCCAGGAAGGATCTGTGGAAATTTCTATCGACTGACGGTTTGGACCCACTTGAACTGCACTCCAAGCCGACAAGGATTTTGTGAAATTCATACAAGCAGAACCATTGGCAGTCTGGACTGAAAGAGAGAAGGGATTAGTTGAAGCAAGAATGTTTTCAAGGAAAGAACCATGGAAGCAAAGGTCTGAACTGAAAAGCTCTCCTCGGGCCAAGAGAGTGGGTCCACCCATGTGTATGGAAAGGGCAGATCCACCCCTGCGCTTGGAGGCCATTTGCCCTATTAATTGGAGGGGGAAGGCCTTGTACCTCTTGCATTCAGGGAGAATGCTGCCACCCCAGTGCTCAGCACAGAGCCTGTGCTCTGTGTTCCTGGAGAGGCTGGCTGCCATCCTGAAGCTCAGAGAGGTCTGGGGCCTTCACCCCAGTGTTTGGGGGAGAGCATGGCCACTGAGCAAGATCTTGGAAGGGCCAGAAGTCAAAACATCATTCCACAGATGACTCTCAGAACTTGAAATCTAATAGGAGTCTACCCTGCTGGATTTTGGACTTGTTGGGACCCGTGACTCCTGTTTTCTTGGCAATTTCTCCCTTCTGGAATGGGAATATTTATCCAATGGCTGTCACTCCACTGTATATTGGAAGCCATGGGGAGCAGCAAGAAGCCAGGAGTCAGTGGAACCTGAACCTGGAGGAGAAATGAGAAGATGTCGTCATGTGCATTGCCATGTGATGGAAAACCCAATGCACCCCAAAGACTGCCAGCGAGCCAGGAAATACTGACTCTGGGAGGAAGCAAGCCTTCTAGCTTGTGAAACCTTGAGCCAATAAAATTCCCGCTGTAAAGCTACCCCATTGTATGGTGTTTGTTTTAGCAGCTAGGGAAATAAACAGCCCCTCTAGGCGTAGCCTAGTTTTGGACCACATTGATTTTTTTCTGAGGTGTAGAAACTGATCTCCCTGTTTCCTTTCTCAAACCCATGCAATCCATTGTCATCAACAGTACTACCAGAAGGCTCTTTTCTAAACTAAAAACCTCGTCAAGTCAGTCTTCTGCTGAAAACCTTCGCCCAGAAGTTCATTCACTGGGACCTATGAGAAAAAGTTCAAAAGCCAAACATTTGTACTGGTACAGCCTTCACAGTTCTTATATCGTTAAATTTGTTCCAGATTGGTTGGTAATTAAGAGCTTCCCAAGACCCAGGCCATGGAGGCCACTGTCAAGCCCCCTCCCCCAGGAGGGGGCCTCCTGGACCTCACCCTCCTACAGAGCTCTACTGATGGGCGGGTGTCCCAGCAATATGAGTTGGAAAAGTTTGATTCTCTCTCCTTCTTCCAAGTCCTTCACTAGCTAGCCTTGGCCTACTTTTACAAACTCCCCTTCACCCACTCTTCTACACTCACCTTAGTCTCTGAATACACCATGTTCTTTCAAGTGGCTGTGCCTTTGAACCTGCTGTGACCTCTGTTTGGATGACTTGCTCTCCCTAGTCTACCTGCTGAATTCATCCATTTCGATCCAGGTTCAAAATCACCACCTCTCTGAAGTCTAGCTCCCTAGGCAGAGTTCATTGCCCCTTTCACTGTTCTTTGGGCACATGCTACACTTAAGCAAGGACAAGCATGTGACAATTTGACTAGAACATGAAGTAAGACATTTGAAGATAAGGTCAGGTTTGTCATTAAGCATGATCAAAGGGCACAGGTATTATATATAACAATATTATAGAATAAAGAATGTTCTTTGATCATCAGAATAAGTGTTATTCTAATGTATCTAACAGATATCACAGGTGAATTGGTTTCCCTTATATTAACTCATATGCTATTTTGCATATTAACACTCATAAATTATTATAGTTTCATGATAGAAACAATTGATCATTATATATCCAATCCCCTGAAGTTAGTAGCATTTTTAAAAGGAGCCAGTGTTTCTATATTTAAACACAGAATATTATATTTATAAAAATCAAGTCTGTTTCAAAGATTTTTTCACTGTAATTACTTCATTTTAAAATATGTGATATAATTCTAATCCTTCTCAGTGATCCATTTAACTTGAAGATTACTTATTATGATAAAATCCCAGTACCCAAAAATATGTGGACTCAAGCTTAACCTCAATCAATTAATAAATCAATCTACATTTACTTGTCAATTCACATATT
The DNA here is from genome assembly GCA_029593785.1 of Cabassous unicinctus. NCBI lineage: Eukaryota > Metazoa > Chordata > Mammalia > Cingulata > Chlamyphoridae > Cabassous > Cabassous unicinctus. The sequence continues at coordinate 6,301 of JAQZBX010071626.1, read as the reverse complement.
ATTAAGCTTTTATATTATTAGCTAGACTATGTTACAGAAATGTAACAACACAGCAGTTACCCTCAAATGAATTTTATTTTCATGCATCAATTGCATATCAATCTCAAACATATGTATGAGATGCCACATAATTCGGTAGATTTTGTCAAAGAAATGCTTGTATTTTTTTATTTCTTTTTATGGACAAACTTGCCTTCCTCAACTGAATTTTTTTTTCACATCAATTGCATATTTAACTTGAGGTCTAGGTGACTGATTTTCCTGTAAGAAAGAAGCAGACTTAAACACAGGAAACCTAAACTGGTCTAGACTTGGAGCTTTGTATAAATCATGACACTTTTTTTGTAATATAGGACATTTTAGGATGGAAAGAGGCCAAGGTGTACATTTAGGTCTGGCCCATCTTTGAGTTATAAATATTATTATAACCTATTCTGCTTTCTCCCCTTTTCTTGCCAAAACTATTTTAAAATTATACTTGTAATACCTTCTTCTTTTGCTGGCCTTGCTGACTTATTCCATGTTATCCATTCCCAGTGTGATGAATCTCTTTATATTTTTTGTGTGACTTTTCTTTGAGATAAGCTAGTGGTGTCTGCCGACAGTTGACATTTGCTCAAATAGTTAGGGAAGAGACATGACGGGTGATCCTAAGAACTGTGCGGGAATCAAATAATCCCTTCTTAATTTCTTCATTCTCAAAGTACATATTTCTCCTGAAATTTCCTACTTTTTCTGAATAACTGTGTTCTTGAATATATATCTTTTTAGTTACTACACTATCTCCATCATTTCTAAAATAGCAAATTTATCATAAACCAATTTGAATGAGTTCTTCATATCGAATATTTCATGTTTTACTTCACTCTTTATTCCTTTCATCCAAAATGAAAGTTAGTTGTCTCTACTTTAGGGGGAAATTGCAGTTTTCAAGAATTGAATGGGCATATTCTTAAATCTTATCTAAAATTTCTATGACTTAATGACTAATTTTTTGAGACAAGTAGGGGATAAAAGACAGAGAAAAACAGATAGCAAATAGCCCTTAAATCCATTATAAAACCAAAATACTACTAGATTTCTTTTTAGAAATCAAAAAGAGATTCATTATTTATCCTGGGCATGACATAAGGAAATGTAAACAACTGGAGTCAGCTAAATTAACTGGCAGCCCCATAACTCCACCACACACACAAATACACCGTCTTCACTCCACAAAGGAATCCAGAGAGCTTTCCCCAGGCAAAGTGTTACAGAGAGGTTTGCATTCATTGAGACAAGAAACAGCCAAACTAAAACAATTAGTTAGGACTATTTCCCCTCCTCACCTCTCTATCACCTAAAAAGCCAGGGCACTGGTTCTCAAATTTAAATGCTCTTTTCTAGACAGATTCCTGGGCACCATTCAGAAAATTCTAGTTCAATAGATCCAGGGTGGGCCTCAGGAATCTGCAGTCTTAACCAAGTACCCTCAGGTCATTCTGGCTTGAAGTACAATGTTAATCTCTTCAGTTTTTTTCAACCATCTATATATGTTTTTAAACTTTATTTCAACTTCAAAAAATAAAATAGCCAAAAGGCAGCTTAACAAATTATGGAAGCATTACTTTAAAAAATCCTGCCCAAGCACATTTAGCTTACTTAATCCTATTTTTTTCCTTCTCTGGTTATTTAACAGTTAATTCCTTTTCTTATTTATTTATTTTTTATTTTTTGGTAAATGGTCAAATCCTTTGCTAATGCCTTAAAATATCTCCAAGGAGTCATAATTTAAGACAGGTAAGCACAGATTTTTAAAAATACGCTTAACACTAGTTGGGAAGGGTAGGACAAATTTGGGAGACATAGGAATTTATTCATTCAACAAAGGTTTCTGGAGCTGCTACTAAGTATCAGATCCTTTGCTTGGTGCTGGACATACAAAAATGCAAAACATTTTTTATCCTTCAAGGAACTCACAGCCTTGCAAGAGACAGAACTACAATGGATGAATTAAACCACACTATTTTTGCTATAACAAAAACTTAGGCAAACGTTTTGCTTAAACGTTGTAAACATGTTGACCACAATCAGAATGTAATCAAATTGAGAAAAACATGTTTTTGTAGTAAGTGATAACCAGACATTTGTGCGAAGAAATGATAAGGACTGGCTTGATGCCAGCCAGATGGGCACTTCTTTTCAAAACCCAGTGCAGACACTGATTCGGGGAGCATCAGGTTGAAGCAGACTGACACTCAGTCATCCTGCCCCCTGGCTTCAACGGCCACGCTGTGCTGTGAAGAAACTTGCTGCCACTCTCACTGCAGCCCTGTGACCAGCACGTCCTGCCGTGGATCCTCCACTAAGTGCTGTGCCAGCCCTGGCTCCCAAGCCCTCTCAATAAACGTATCCACCTGCAGAACACTAGCTCTCAGGCCTATGGATTTTAAAGACTCTGTGTCCTCCACCTTTAAATGGTTATTGTGCATTGCTCATATCGGCAGATTACGACTAAGCAAGCAAATAAGTTGCATGGTGCCTTCAAACTAGACCTGCTTCCAAGTGATAAATTTACTTTCGATTTTGATCTGTTCTTGGTTTGTTACAACAGCTACATTTACATGACATTCTCTTCCTTAGAAATTATCAAATCTCCAGTCAGTCTCTCACCCACATGAATACTTCTGTGAACACCATCCTTCATCTTCCAGCCCAAGTTGACTCATGTCCTTGAACTACACTTTCTTAGCTCACTTAGGTGCTTTGCGCTCCTCTTACTTGCATGCTCTATCACAAGCAAGTACAGGGTAACAGGAGCGTCACTTTAGCCAGTGGCATTTTCGGTCACATCAAAATTGTAACTGACATTTTCAGCTGCCTTGATCCATCAAACCAGGTTTCTAAGCTTTTTTATGTCCATACTAGGGTCAGACTGCCCATAATTACAAGCACTCGACCACTTAATTTTTTTTAAGTCTTTGAAATGTGAGTATCAAATATTAAAATGTCTGTTTAACACTTCTTTAATCAAATTACCATCAAAATTCATTTTGACAGGATAGTTAAAACCTTTATAGCAGGAATCTCTTTCCCTTCTCCTCAGTTTCTTTTTCTTCTCCCCTCTTTTCAGTCTATCCACTCAATTGTTCCTAAAGTAGTTGGGGGAAGAACTAACATAGGCCCTTATCACTGCATCTGAATTTCACTGGAGCCAGACAAAACGGAAAAATAATGGCAAAAGTTGAACTTTCAATATCTATCTTTGTTGCAGTGAAGAGAAATTGAGCAAACATCCTGTATTATAAACCACTGATAATTAACTTCCTCCTTCAGTAGTAATATAGGATTCAACTGAACAAATAATACACATCCCATATTATCACTTTATTTAAAAATATCTGTTGAGCATCTACTATATGCAAAGCCCCTACATAATGTGCTAGGGGAATACTGCTAAGCAAAATGTGGACAGAGTATCTGTCCTCATGGAATTTGGTAGAGGTGGGAGATCTTAATAAACAAATTTGAAATTCAGTTTTGTCAACTGCTAGATATGCTACACACCATGATGTAAGGGGATTTGACCTAGTTGGGGAGGTCATCAAAGGATCCTCTGTGATGGAATTTGAAGGACAAGGAGGAACTAATTAGGCAAAGAGAAAAATTAAGAGAAGCCCAAGCAAAGGATCAAGGCCCTGTGTGACAAGGATGGGATTGAGTGTGACAAGGATGGGAACAGAAAGAAAGCTCATGGGGCTGGAATTCCAAGAGGGACCAGGGGTACAAGATGAAGCTAGAAGATGGCAGAGGGCTGAACCTTTGGAGTAGGCACTGAGAATACAAAAGTGGAAGAAGTGAACGGTGTCTGCTTCCTGTCCTCCAGAAGTTAGAAGGAGGGATCCAACCTCCAAGTGAAATGTAAGTCAGACTCAATAGGTACTGTAGCAGGGTTAGAGGCAACAAAATGGGGCAGTGCACTCAAAAGAACTGGTTAGGAGAAGGTCTTGCCTGGGTAGGCAACCTCTGAGTTGGATGCTGAAGGATGAGATTGACAAAGGGGGAAAGGGAAAGCAAAAGCAAGAGTCTGAATCACAAGGTAGAAAATGCTTGACATTAGAGACAATTGGATTATTAACTAGCTTGACATCTTCTCCCACAATTTGCTTTTCTAACTTTCTAATTATTTTTTTTTCCGGCAGAGCTTTAACAAAACCCAACTTTCACATCATAGCTTTTTCTTTGCCGTGTGTCTTCTTTAAAAGACATAAGGAACTTTTTAGGTGATCTATTGTTAATCTATTCTAGGCTTAAGCCTGACCTTCATCTTCAAATGCTCTGTCTGTATTTCCAAATTGCTTTTCGGTTATCTTTCTTTTTTTTTCAGCAGGCACTGGACTTTGGGAAGCAGTCATGGCAATGAAATTCACTGAATTTTAAAATTTCTTTTTTCTTTCAAATAGAAAACATGCATTTGACTTTGCTGCTAAGGAGACCATTTAAGGTCTCTTTGGTTACCTCTTTCACTCAGGCGGGCTCACTGAGCACTTGAACCCTTCGACCAACTCTTGTTAAAGATGAAACATGGACATTGTCAGCCTTTGGTTGATCTATTGGTGCTGCTCACTTCCGTTAGAAATTCTTTCTTCAAACCTTCGATTATAATATATGTTGTAACTAAGAGAAATATATTTTTTAAATTACTTACTATTTTCACTACTGATTAGGAAGTGTTCACTTGATCTTTATTTTGCTGGTGGGGACATCAGAAGGCCTTATTTATTTCAGAGCTTAAAATGCTTTGAGGATGACATTATTCTAGGATCAAGTTTTTACCATTTGGGGACTTTTTCTTTATAATGTTGATTTTATTCAAATATGGTACACCAATGTATCTCGCTGGTATTTTTACCACCTGAATTTTTCTTACAGAAACTATGATTCCCTAGTTTAATTAGCTCTTCCTTTTCAAGGATTTCTTATATAAGAGTGTATGTCAGGTTAATTTATCTGGCTCCATTTCATGTAGACCAAGGTCATGAGTTTAATTTCTTTGGAGGCAGCTCTGTGATGTAAAGGAAAACTAAATTTGGCCCCAAATAGACCTGATTTTCCATCTCAAATCCCTACCCCCCACCTTACTCCACCCCTTCCCCAGGTCCCAGGAGAAAGAGCACCCTATTCTACATGGTCCCAAGACCCACCCCCCACCCCCAAGTCAGAGTCAGATTCAGCCATTGTTATAAGTTTGCTTGTATTTTCTTCTGGAGCAAATCGAGGTACTTGGGCAGAATTCTTAATTTTTATGAGCCTCAGTTGCTTCATTGTTAATTGGAGAATTTTTTCAAAAGGATCTCACCGGTACATGTGAATCTTAAATGTATCAAGCACCAAGTTCAGTAGTGTCAGGTATATAGTAGTTCTGAACAAAGTTAACACTTTCCTTCCCTGTGCTTGACATTCCCTTTCCATCTATGGACCAGACATAATGCCAAGATCAGAGATTGCCGACATAATCTCAGCAAAAATTAAATCAAGTGTCATTCAGAACTGTCCTCCTCCCCCAAATACCCCAAGAGCTTTCGTATCCCAATATCCCAAGTGTATTGCAATCTGTGAGTCAAAAAACATATATATGATGTGATTTATACGTGTATTTAAGACTAAACAGCTAATCTGTCCTATAAGTTTTAAGTGGCTATAAGAAAAGCCAGTGGAGGGTTTTTATTTTTACGTAGTGTTTTATAAATGGGGATAATAACACCTACCTTGTAGATGTATTGCTAAAAATAAATAGGCTAATAAATTTAAAGCTTTTAGTACAGTGAAGTACATAAAATTAAGTCCTCAACACAGATAACTATTATTTTTTAAAGGGCCTTGAATTTTTTTATTCAGGAACTATGCCAAAATATAGACTGCTACAACAGTTTTTAAAGAAAACACAGAGGGAAGCGGGTGTGGCTCAATCGATAGAGCTCCCATTTACCACATGGGAGGCCCCGGGTTCGCTTCCCGGGGCCTCCTTGTGAGAGCAGGCCGGCCCATGCGGCCCGGTGGGCTGATGCAGCAAGACCTCACAACAGGAGGCGGGTGTGGCTCAATCGATAGAGCCCCCGTTTACCATGTGTGAGGCCCTGGGTTCGCTTCCCGGGGCCTCCTTGTGAGGGCAGGCCAGCCCACGCGGCGCGGTGGGCTGATGCGGTGGGACCTCACAGCAAGGTGGGCTGATGCGGTGGGACCTCACAGCAAGGGGGAGATAAGCAGACACGGAGAAGACACACAGCGAATGGACACGGCAAGCACAAGCAGCAAGGGGGGG
>JAQZBX010071625.1:0-15196 GCA_029593785.1 Cabassous unicinctus | reverse complement strand
GCAGAGAGGAGGCTGCAGGGGAATTCAGCCTCAGGTCACTGCTCAGGAAATGGGGCTGCTTCCACACAGCTTCATCAGTGTCATTTTCTGAAGCCGCCTCTGGGTTTCAGCAATTCCCTGTGCTTCATTAATGTGGAAACCCTAGATTTATGTCCTGGTCATAACTCTGTGCCGTGTCTAAGGGCCCAGACCAGATAAGAACCTGGAAACAGCAAGACGCCTCGCGCCGTGGGTGCGGCCTGTCCACTCTGCCGGGAGCCCCCACGGCAGAGGCCAGGGCGAGTGGGACTTAGCGGGAAAGCTCCCTGCCGCCCTGCCAGGGGACCTCTCGCACACGCCATGAGGCTGGCTGGACCACGGTGCCCATGAGGTGCCTCCAACGCTGGCTGCGATGTGGCTGTGCAGACAGCTGGTAGATGTCGTTAGCACTTGCTATAAGCTGGCTCTAAGTTGATAAAGTGGGTGGGCCTCATCCCATCAGTTGGAGGTCTTAAGAATAAAAATGGAAGTTTCCAGAAGAAGAAACTCTGCCTCCAGACTGCAGCATAAAATTCTGCCCGAGTTTCCAGCCCGCCGACTTGCCCACAGATTTTGGACCTGCCATCCACCTGCCCCCACCACAGCATGAGTTAATTCCTTAAAATAAACCTCTTTGCACACACACACGCACTTCCTGTGGGTGTGTTCCTCTCGAGAGCCCTAACACTCCCACCTGCACCCACGTGTGCCTAGGTGCACGTTATGTCTGAACAGGCCCCAGGTCAATTCTAAGGACATTTGAGAGAGAGGTCAAGTGCGCCTTCAGTTACGTGGCATTCCACCTCTAGTCTTTATTTTCTTTTGCCATGTCCAGTTTTCTAGAACCATCCCGAGCCCCCCTCTCAGTGTGTCAGCTCCACCCTTGTTAAAATCACCTCTTTGTTTGTTAGCATCCCCGGGCACCTCCACAACCGATGCCCTTCAGTTACAAGTGGCGGAGCAGGTAGCAGGAGCCAAGAGCTGGTCCCGAGCCTGCTTCAGCAGCCCTTGATGCCAGCGCGCCCCGACGCTGCACACGTGCCAGGCTGGCCCCGAGTGACCTTGGAGAAGTCAGCACCCCCTGTTCTCCTTACTAACTACCCCCTTTTCTGCTGCTGCCCTCGGCCTCGTCGGCGGCTCAGCGTCTGTGCCCACGGAGCCGCTGCGCCCCGGCCACGCGGGCGGTGCTCCCTCCGAGAGCAGTTTCCCACCGGGCTGTGATTTAATGCTGATGCCACCCCCATCAGATGGGCTGCCCTGAGGATGGATGAGGCTTCCTAGAGCCGCAGCTAGATTTCCCCGGGCGGCGCCGAGAAGGTCGATTGGCTGGGAAGCCGAGGACCCCTCTTTGTGTCATCTGGGATAGAATATCTTCCGACACTCCCGCTGACCCCCAAAAAGTCTAGGTGCTCTCAGAAGTGTTGTGAAATATTTAGTGATCACCATGACTCCCAGCTGCGAGGTGGGGGCGCAGGGGAGATGTTATTTATGTGCTACTACCTAGCCAATGTGCTGCCTGCAATTATTAGATAATTCCTGAGAAGTGGACTTCCAGGGTAGAAATTAAACAGCTGTTCAAGGAAAATTGGTTTCCAGGTGGATTTCTTCTTCTTCTAATGGGGCTGCTGCTTGCTGACCTGGCTCCCACTCGGAATTAAAGTTCTCGGAGGGCTGCCGGGCTGGGGGATTGACATGGCCATTAGCATAAACTCCCATTTGCAAGCAGACTGCACTCCATCAAGGTTTGCTTGGTACCATCCCCAGGCTGGCTTGACTGGGGGAAATATTTCATTTACATGCCCGTGTTTAAAAAGGCAGCAATTCCGAGTGATGGAAACACGTGCCGTATGTTTCTTACAGTCCCGGTATAATATCCAGTAGATTGCGCTATTGGGAATGAATCAGGTGCCGGGAGTGCTGACAAAATGCTGGGGCACGTGACCGTATATTTACAGTACACTATCTCATTTTTAATAGAGCTTGTCCGGGAAAGTATTCAAACAAGTTGCAATCGGCTGGCCTCCTCCTTGCAGCTGTGAGGATTAATATCCCAAACAGGGCTCTGATTCCAGATCTCTCCTGCACTTTCACTAACGGAATGCCCCCTTCCTCTGGAACCCCCACCAGCCCCCTTCCTCCATCAAGGCCTCGTCCTTCCCACAGCTCCCTCCCACCACCTGCCCTTAAATTACAACTCCTGTCTGAATGGAATTCCATGAAGAATTTCTCTATCTGAGAGTGAGCCATGCTTAGCTCAGGAATTCTTATAAGGAGTGATGACATGCCTGTGCAGCCTTTCTGAAGCAGCATGGCAGCTTAAAACGTCTTAAAAATTTTCTTTAGATGGCTTTGTTTATTTACTTTTTTACTGGTTTGCAGGAGCAGTGAGAACCTTCCAGCTGTGGGAATTTCCAGCTCGCAGATGGTAAACCTTTTCTGTGGTTAACATCGTGATAATAAAAATGAGAATGCTGATACTGATAAGGACAGCCTTTTTCTGCTGGAAAATGCATAAAAAATAAAGATAAACAGGGACTGGAGAAGGAAAACATGTGACTCTCAGGGACAAGGCTCTGAGAACTCCCTGATAAAATGGAGCAATTTAGAAAACACTGATGAGGGCTTTTAAGAACTGCGAATTTGTCAAGTGTTATGAAGCAGCAGGCAGCAGGCAATAGAGGGAATGTCTTTAGGAAAAAAAAAAGTGGCCTGATGCTCGCCAAAAATCTGTGCAGGAGTTATTCCTAATGCTTCTCTCCCCTTAGCAATGAATGCAGATTTGGAAGCCCTTTTCTTTTGGAGCGAGCAGGGTAATTTAACTCGCTGTTTAGAATTATCAAATGCCTTTGAAATTTCCAAATATCCTTTTCCTGCAAATAGCACACGAAATGGCTCAGGTATTATTCTTTTTTCCCTCCCCCAGGCACTGTCCCTACTGTGCTATTATCTGCGGCTGTGATTTACTTCTGCTCTCCCAAACAGACAGCTGTCTGCAGGATGCAGGGATGCAGCCAGCACCGAGCCACTCACTCCTGGGAAATGGAAGGGCGGGCATCATCCCCCGGCGTTGCCCCTAACGAGGAAAATGTATGCAATTCGGACGGTGCCAGCCGAGCGAGGTAAAATAGCCCAGCATACCACCTACCCAGCAGTCAGAGGGAAGCACATTCACCATTTTTCTGAGATTTGTCAGAACTGGAATGACTCAGTTCAAGGCAGGTAATGGATGTGCAAAAGGGAATAGTGCCAGAAGGAGGACGCTGCACTGCTGCCTTTATTCCCAGGCCTGTGAGTGTCACCCTCTAATTCCCCAAGACGTTCAGGGGAAAGGGGCTGCTGGGACCGTTCTCGGGCCAAGGGCCACCACTCTGTGCAAGTACAGGGGTGGCGAATAGCAGCCCTGGGAGCTTGCCGGCACGGCCCCAGCCCCACAGCTCTGCTTCAAACTCACGCGGAATTAAAAAGTTGTTCAAGATCCCGGAAGAGTCTGCTCTGGGGAGGCTTTTCAGTTTGCCCTATTTGTATAATTTGGTGGTGCATATATGTCGAGACCCACACATGCCCACTCTTTGGGTTGCCATTTGTGGCGTCTCGCCTAACCACTCACGACGGAGCCCCGCTGTCCAGTACTGCCTTGCCACCTCGCTTCCCATCTCTCCACTCTCCTTACTGAAATAGTGACTTCAGCTGTGAGACTCGGGCGAATGTCTGTGTTGTTCTTTCATAAAATTCAGTGGATTCTTGTGCCCTTGCTGCCATTATACTGTCAAAACAACATCCACCTGGGAAGACCCTGAATCCCTTCAAGAACTTTCCCTGATATTAATTCTTAATCCCTCAAAAGTTATGTGACCATTTCTCTTTATTAAATCACGCTCTGACCCACTTCTTTGGTTTGCCATGGGAAAGCCCCTGAGGTCTCAGTGGTCCCCTGATTCTGCCACCTCACCTTATCCCCGATACCAGCCATTCCTTAGTGCCAGCTCTCTGCTTAGCCCTGACTGCTGACCCAGGGTCTGGATTAGACTACACTGCCCCCAAATTTTCGGGTCAGTTATTGATTGAAGAAATGCTGATTTATCTGCTAATCTTTGGGGATGACATTTTAATTTAACTGGGGCTTTCAAAAACTTTACAGAGTGGGTCTCAGGCCTGGCTCGGATCAGGCCCTCCATTCTGAAGGGTCAGATTTTTCAGAGTCCCAGACTTGATCTGGCTCAAGAACACTGACTCACGTTAACAAATCTCACAGGAGAGTGACATATAAAACCAGAGTGCCAGCACAGTAATTTACAATGAGTAATATAACTGTCAGGCAGACCAGATGTTGGCTTCCTCTTGACCAACACGTTCTCTCCCTGTAGGCAAGTTACTTGGGAAGTCAAGTAATCAGAAAGGTGCTTGGGGAACAGGCCATCAGAACATTTTATTATTCAAATGTCCAGCCACATAATAAGACACACCTGTTAGGCTGAGCAGAGCCCGACCGTGTGGCAGGACACCCACTGCCGAGGCCAGTGCTCAGATGAGGTCCACGGAAGTTTGGCGAAACCGCTAGCCTCCGCCGTGCTTCTTTTACATGCCTTCTTCTCATTCTGCCGTGGGTTTAGCAAGGTTGCTGGGAATTCTTGCTGCACAGTACTGCGAGCCGTCTCCTGAATGCAGTTTTGCTTTGTTCAGCTCTGACCGCTCTGTGTTGACTTCACAGTTTAATTCTCAGGGGGAAAACGTCTTCCCAGTTCCCTCAAGGCACCCCACATGCCCACGGACCCACGCTGGCCCTTTCCAGCCCTTCCCCTGTGATAAACTGCTCACTGTCCTCCACCCACAGCCTTGGTGCAGCCTTATCGTTTTCCTGCACCAATATCCCCTCATGTTATAATCAGAGAAATAGTGGATTTACTACTCATTGTCCAGGGTTGACATAAGAGTGAAATGGCAAACAAAAGGACCCATAAGTAAGCCTGTGCTGATACTAGGGATTCTTCTTTTAGTGTTTTTTTTCCTAATATTGCTGCTGGTCTTGATTCACCTGAATCCCAGATTCCTCAGTGTTTTAGTTTGTCAAAGCTGCCAATGCAAAAATACCAGAAATGGGTTGACTTTTATAATGGGGATTTACTAGGGTAAAAGCTTATAGTTCCAGAGCTGTGAAAATGTCCAGATCAAGGCAGATCCTGGAGTCCCTTTTCTCATAGTGGGGTAAAAATGGCAGCTGCCTTTCTCTCTCTATTTCTCTTTCAGGTCTCAGTTTATATAAGACCTCAGCAAGAGGGCAGAGACCTAACCTGGGTCATGCCTCACTGACCTAGTCCAAGCAAAGGCCCCAAAGTGATTTAGCCAAAAGTGATCCAATCAAAGTCCCTTAACTGAATCTAAGGCAATCAAAGGGCCCTATATCCACAGGAATGGATTAGTACAAAGAACATGATCTTTTCCGGGATTCACAAAATTTCAAACTGTCACTCACAGAACTTACACAAGAAGATAAATAAGCAGTCAAGCTAAGAACTGGAAAAAGTGCTGATGAGCTTCTTCAGACCCATAATTGGAAGCCAGAGCAGAGCTGTTCCTCTGTAATTAGCATAGAAGGCCGCATGTCAAGCCCATGGTGTTTAGATATCTGCTTGTTCCTACCTCACTATGTGGAGTTTAGATACCTGCTTGTTCTCACCTTGTTGTATGGACCCCAACACATAATGAAATTAGGCATAAGGCCTGCCATGCATAACCGAATTGTGTGAAACAATGTTTTGTGAGAATTATGTATTGGCAACTCTCAATTAAAAAAGGTAAGCAGAGCTGCCCTAAAAAAAGAGCACAATTCATTTAATGACATATTTTAAATGTGTATGCTAATTTCAGATGGTGTGTTTGTTTGTTTAATCCACAGACGTGTCAATGTGGAAGAAATGCTGCTGCCACACAATCTGTGAGATAAGCTCACTTCTGAGCCAGCTGAAGGGAGGGGAAAGCCTCCCTGGGGGACCCGACCTGTGAGACTCCCCACAGCCACCAACACCTGGGACCCATCTGGGGGAGTGTGACAGATCACCTCCCTGTGATGGTACAAACCCTTCTGCTCTGGGAACAGCATGTCACAGCCTCCACTATGGAAAACCATCAAAGTCTTTTTTGACATCTCTGACATGAACTAGTGGAGACACTGCAGAAAGATGCAGTTTTGTACCTAATGACCTGTACTGATGGGGGAACAGAAACAGCTCATTAGAGTGATTTAATGTGGTATTTTGTTAAAACTAAATCAAAATAATCTATGGAATGTGGCTGAGATTCATCCAAACTTGAAACACACAAGACTCTGCTTTATCTCTTTGTTTTCATTTCGCAGTCAAATGGAATTCTGAATTTGAAATACTACAGAACAGGATGCTTCCCAAATTAATTTTTTTTCTAAAACAGGCTCAAAATCCTGGGATGACTGCGTAGCAGGAAATAAACAAGACTTGGCTCTAAATTTGAAGCTGCTGTGCAAACAGAACAAAAAAGATAGGAAGAAAACATCCATGTGAACATCTACATGGGATTGGGAAGGGCAGGGAGACTTACTTCAGAAATAATGCCTAGAAAAGCAGTTCAGTAATTCGCACAAACCCAGATGAGCCCAGTTTTCAATACAGTCAACTGCTGTTGTCTTTTGGAAAGAATCTCCTTATGCTGTTTCCCTCCGCTCTTCTGAAAGAGCCTCAGTTGCAAGTTGCCAGTAGGGAAATCCTTGATCTTTACTCCTACTGGGATTGAGAAAAGATACCAAATGCTAGAATCTATGCTTCAAGTGGCTAATGTTTTCTGGAAATTGCAGCCATACAGAAAGCTTGCTTCCCCTCTCCCCTCACTGTCGAGGGTTTTTGAGCGGGTTCTGAAACTCTGTAAGCGAGAAAGAACCTCCCCGACTGACGTATTTTAAATTCTTCCTCCTGACCACAAACACTTGCACTGAACTAGCATCTATTTTAACCTTAGGTCCAATGGACAACTGCAAGCGAGAACGCTTGTCAACGGCAGCTGTCCCTGGAGGAGGAGATCATTCTGATCTTTTTCCACTGAGGTCCCACAGGTGGTTGGTTTCATTCCATCTAAAATATAATCCAAAATCTGTTTAATAGGCTGCTTCATATAAATGCAAAGCAGCGGATGTTAAATTGGAGCAGAGCTCAAGCTTATAAATTTCGGGTGTTCTGCTGGTGCCTGGATTTTAATTGAGCATCATTAATGTGACTTATTTTTTACTATTAATTAACTATTATAGTCATGTCTTCAATACCTTTAAACCAAGAGAGGAGTATTCTGTAAGGTAACTACAGATATGATTTTAAAAAGGAGAGAGAATGCCACCGTTTTGCTGACATTTCCCCCACACTTATTGAATTTCCTTTGAGGAGATTATAGCCTAAAATAGAATAAAATAATACCAAAAAGTACCTTACTTTTCTCAAAAGTTAAGTTCCCTTCACACATTTGTAAAAAAAATAGTACTAAAAATCAATGACTAAATTGATGAATATATTTAAATATGCCTGCACTTTTTCATTGCCAAGATGAATGTGTAAGACATTAGGCTTGTGTATGAGTTCTGTTTATCTGCATGCTCTCCACAGGTATTAAACACAGGTAGATCACTGTGTTTGTGCACAGGTAACTGGCAACCTAGTAACAAAGACCCGGAGCTGCCAAGAGAACATTTCAGGTCAGGCTTTTTGATGGATGCTCCTTAATGTGGGTCTTACCCATCACCCTAGGGTGGGAGAAAAAAGAGCATCTCAAACGCAAGCATGCCTTGGCATCATCTTCATAAAAGACCTTGGCTTTCGTGGATGCTGAGCGCTCAGGAAGGAAAGGAGTGAAAATACAAGCTCTTCTGATGGCGTCCTTCACGGTCACTGCCTAGATTACCCGCGGGTATCAGTCAGGTTGTGGGGGTGGGCAGTGGAGGGGTGTGAATCTGAGCAGCTGGCTCGGCAGTAAGACACTGGGGGGGCTGCGGAGGAAAGAGAAAGGGGGTGTCAGCATCGGATCCCCTCCTCTGCTTGTGCTGTGTTTTCTAATCCATGCTAGTTTCAGTGGCCATTACATTGATGCATTTACTATGCCATCCGTCTTTTCCAGTGGTGTGATCTTGAGGAATATGACATGATAACTTAAATGACTGCACGTTGAGCCTAAGTTATGAAATATTTTAATTGTTCACAATAAAGCTTTGGTGCCTTTTAATTTGAATTTACAGGGAGTTAAAAGTTGAAAGGTGAGTAGGATAAATTTCAGGAGGGAAAAAGGGGCTTGAGAAAATATTTCCTACTTGATTAACTTGTCTTTTCTTAACGCCAGTCACCGTTCTTGAGGTCATAGCAGGTTTTCTTCCTACACTCCCTGCCATGATTTCCAACGACTGGATAATTCCAACTTCTCAGTCTCTGCATCTGTCACTCATGACTCTGCTTCCGAGTGTTTGGACCCCAAGAGTGATGGTTGTAACGAAGCAGCAGTGGCTACTGCTGTAACTGCTAATTCTGTCCATCAACTATGCATGAAGCTCCTCCCAGTTCTGGAAAGGCTGTGCTCTAGGCGCTGGGGACACCAAAGGAAGAGACGTGGCAGCTGCCTCCCTCATGGAGACTACAGTCTAGTGGAAAAGACCATCAAGAAGCAAACAAACCCGTAGTCACGCTCCCACCACGCCTGCTTCTCAGTGTCCCTGGACCTCTTTATGCTCTCGCCATTGCTCTGAGGGGAGAGCACTGAGGTTTGCAGAGCCCGAGCACCTCCTCCAGGCACACCGATTTTGGTAGGTGAGTAATAATTTCCCCTTGTTTTCTGTGGTCTCATCAGTGGACCGTCCCCTTCATGACCTGGTGACCTCATTCTCCTCCTCATGCAGATGTCTAGGGCAGATGCTGACTGTGCCGCCAGCAGTTTTGCTCACCTTCAGCAAAACCAATTCAAAAGAGCACCCCGGCACCCTGGAAATCTTGCAGCCACGAGCCCCAGGCCACTGCAGGCGTCACCCAGGCAAGGAAGGAAGCGCTGTTGACCTGCCTTGGAGGGGCTGGTAGGGCAGGTAAAGAAGAGGCGCTCCAGCTCATTGAGAAAATCTATACTGGGTGTTGCAGAATGGTAGGGAAGCCTGGGTGAAGGCACTCTCCTATCTCGGTGTCGTATTGTGTCAGTCACATCATGTGATTTTGGCTGCAGGTGCATCCCACAAGTGCTTAAAAAACATTTGTGAACTCACTCTTGACTGTCCAGTCCCTACTGGCTATTCCCGGGCTTTTCTCCCTCTGCTTTCAATGCTCTCAAGAATCATCCCGTCTCACTTTCTTTCCATATTTGCATTGGTAGGAATTATTCCATGAGAACAATGATGTTGCCAAGAGTTTCTAACATTTGGCTAAATATCAAAAACTGAGCCAATCAGGAGACAAAAATGTTGCAAAATGGATCAGCCAAGAGAGCTTTTTTCCTATTTCCCCCTAGCCAGGTCCCACAGCTGTTTCACTGTTGCTCTGAAGGTTTGTGCACAAGGGCAGCTGGCGAGGGGAGGTCAGGGATGGAAACCAGCCTTGCGGCCAGTGCGGGAAGGTGGGAAGGTGGGGAGGTGAGGAGGTGGGGAGGTGGGGAGGTGGGGAGGTGGGGAGGTGGGGAGGTGGGAAGGTGGGGAGGTGGGAAGGTGGGAAAGTGGGAAAGTGGGAAAGTGGGAAAGTGGGGTGGCTTCTCCTAACTCAGAGGCGATGTATGGGATGTGGCAGTCCCATGCCTGCAGCTTTTGTAATGCAATCTACGGAATCCAAGAGGTGAGAACAGAAATTGGAAAACTACTGATAAAATGTACTTGTAAGATGAGGAGACCCCGTCTGCTCAGTGGCAGTGAACCTCAGCCAGCAGCTTGCGGGACTCCCACATCAAAACCACGCATGGCACCAGTGCATAATACAGAGTTTCACACTCTACCCAAGACCAAGATCTTTCAGGCTGGAGCCCAGACACAAGCATTTCTTCTGTGTTCGCTGAATAATTCTAAAGCAAACTAAAGTTTAAGAACCTTGCTCTTTTCCAGGAAGATAATTTGTCCAGGAAGAATTTTAGCAGAACCAGGCGTTAGGATGTCTGGAGGGAGAGGCAGTCCCTTGCTGATGGTGGATTTTATAGACAGACAAGGAGGGATGTAAACAAGGCAGATACCCCTGCAAAAAGCAGGATCATCATGTGGGAAATTAGTGTTGAGATCAGAGAAGGGAGTCTTAACAAACACAGTGATTTGAAAGCAGGATGGTATTGTAATATTTACTGCATATTCTTCAGTTCTATAAAACAGCAACCATTTTAACGGGATGAGACTATTTTTAAAAAATCAGATCTGGGAAGCGGATGTGGCTCAAGCAATTGGGCTCCTGTCTACTATATGGAAAGTCCAAGGTTCGATTCCTGGGGTCTCCTGGTGAAAGGCAATCTGGCCTGCGCAGCAAGGTGGCCCACGTGGAGAGCTGGCAACAAAAAGAGACACAGAGGAGAGACAATAAAAGATGCAGCAGACTGGGGATCTGCGGTGGCACAAGAGACTGAGCGCCTCTCTCCACTCCGGAAGGTCCCAGGATTGGTCCCCAGTGCTGTCGAAAGAGAAGACAAGCAGACACAGAAGAACAGACAGACAGCAGACAGCGAGTGCAAAACAATGGGGGGCAGGGCCAAGAGATAAATAAATAAAATAGAATAAATCTTAAAAAAGAGAAATCAGGTCTGTTAGCCTCTCCTCCATCAAAATGCTCTTTGGTATGATAGTATATGCATGTTTTGTAAGTTCACAACTTTTTTTTTAAATATATTTTTTATTTTTTCTAAAAGATACTTAGATAACATAAAATGTTACATAAAAAAATATAAAGGATTCCCAGATGCCCCGCTCCCCACACCTCCCACTTTTCCCCACATTAACAAGTTCTTTCATTAGTGTGGTACGTTCCTTGCAATTGATGAACACATTTTGGAGCATTGCCACTAAGCATGGATTATAGTTTACATTGTAGTTTACACTCTCTCCACTCAATTCTGCAGGCTATGGCAGGATGCATAATGGCCTGTACCTGTCGTTGTTCACCACTTTTACTATCCACGTATACGTCATGTATTTTCAGGTATGAATGATATACTGCAATAAAATTTTTTCAAATGAAAAAAATAGGAGTGCCACTCGGACTCTCCACGCCCACAGCCGGGGCCTTTCCGGCCGTCTCAGCACAGGAATGACCCCTCTGGCCTGGAGAGGAGGTGGCGAGGCTCAGCCCTGCCGTCCCTGGAGGCCCAGCAGCACTGGCGGAGATTCCAGAACCAGCTCAACAGCCGTGACCGGCCAGGACCCGTGGCTGCGCGTTTCGGCACAGAGGGCCTCTCTCCAGACCAGAGAGGTACTTTCGGTGACACGTGGCGGCGGGAGGGCTGGCCGACGGGGCCTGGGGCCTCCAGGGTGCCCCAGCCTGGCTGCCGGGGTCTCGTCCTCCAGCCCGTGCTCACCTGCAAGGACTCACTGCCCCCGGGCGCCCTCGCCCACCTCGCCCACCTCGCCCACCTCGCCCACGGCCTCCCTGCTGCCCGGTGTGGCCTGGGGGAAGGTCGTTTGAAGACATTTCTCCTCCTCTCAGAATCTCGCTGCTGTCGGCAGCAACTTCCCAGGTCTCGCCCCTGCTCCTTCCGCCTCTTTTAAAGCTCAGTAACAAATCACGAGTCAAACTCCTGAAATTGGGGCCCGTGGGTTTTGTTGTTCTGTTTTTCCCCTTGAGGAAGAGCTTCCCAGGCAGTTTGCAGACGCAAGGACGTCCCGCCTCGCCACCGCCAGGTCCGAGACGCGCGCCCGGGGCGGCCCCCGGCAGGCCTCTCGGGCCCCCTGGCTCCCGGCAGGGCAGAGCCAGGCTGAGCCTGGCAGGCGGGAGGCGGCGGGGAAGGCCTTCTAACCATGACTCTTAAAGTGCCGTTCATGTCCTGCAGTCGTAGGTATTTTTAAGTGGGGACTTTCCCCAGGGAAGCCATTTTCAGGAGGTTATTTTAAATTCTGTAATTGTAAACCAGTGCTTTGAAACACGCCGGGTGAAGGATACCCAGCTGCCTGGGCTCGCTGGCTGGAAGCATGAGTTCCCATAAGTCAACACACCAGCGCCGCCACGGGAAAGGAGCGCACCTTCCCCTGGGACGGGAGCCTTTTGTCCAGCCATCCGTTATCCCCATTGTATCCCCATCAGCAGAGGGACTCTGCTGTGCCCAGCCAATTACGAGGGAGATTTTTCAGGGGCCTGGAATCTTCTGTATGATCATAACCTTAAGCCTTTGGATAGTTTTTCCTTCCTAGTTAATATCTTGAGAGAAAAATAGCAGTTACTTGGCTGTCTAGTTGCCTGGTCATGAGAACACAAAGTCTCAACTGTGACTACCCCCTACCTTTGTCACATAGTTGGATTCCCGCGCATTTGCTGTTGACCTGGCTGGCTGCTTCACATTGGTTCAGGATATTTGTTGCCGTCATTGAAATGGCCAGATGAATTCCTGTGTGGTTTATTAAAGGTTAAAAAAAAAACCCATCTGAATAAATTAAAACACAGTTTTGTTTTGTTTTCAGTGTCAGGCTCATTCTCAATTCAAAACCTCAATACGTGGCTTTGAAAATCCAAAATTCATTTAAATTCTCTCAAAAATTAAGGTCATATCAAACACCATTTTTCAATATCTGAAAAATCACTTCAAAAATGACAGAAACAAAGTGAAGTGAAATATATTTCTATTAAATAGTGTTCCAGGAATGGTAGTATGTGCTCAACGGCCTGAGATCATTTGAAGAGCATCACTAAAAAGCATATACTTTAAAGTGTCTTGACTTCTAACTTCAGGTCATAATGTTCTAATTTCATATCAAGATGCTAAATTAAGTCTGTAACCATTGTAAGCTGTGATTTCAGGGCGAGCCCACACACGGTCATTCGGGCGTCAATGTCATTTGTGGTATATGTACACGTGCGTATCTACAAGGATTTCCAGAGAAATATTTATGTTTATTTTTGCATGCGTGATTAGGCGACTCAGAATGCTGTTAAATAGGACAGACTCTTTGGTCAATACTGGGCTATTTGTGTATCTCATTGTTTGTATTAGAAGCCCATTTCATCTTATTCTACTACTGAAGCAATACAATGCAAAGCTCAGTGGTGCTGGGCAAGGAGGGGACAGTGGGTATGTGCGTTCCTCTGGTCTTGAGCCCTGTAAATACTAATACTGACACTAACATGGACACTAACACACACTCATATTAGTATTAATACTAGTAGCAACACCAACTTCTCTTGAATGATTTAAAAGTGACAAACATGAAGCTAAGTATTTTAGATGCATTATCTTGTTTAACTCATAAAAGCCATCTGACCTAGGAAATATTATTGTTCCCATTTATAGCAAGGCTAATTGATCAGAATGAAAGTTCAATGAAAGCAGGTATTATGTGGTAGGTACTCAATTATCAACACGTGGACTTGAATCTCAGCTAGTCTGACTCAAAAGCTCCTGACGGGCTCCTCTTGGGCTCATCACAGCTGTCCTTTTCCATCTGGAGCCAGCACAGACTCTGCTATTTTTCCCAGATGATGGAAATTGGCCTCTTTTCAACCTTGGTCTGAGAGCATTGATGACTGAATTGTTATTTTCCTCCCTGGGGATTGGAAAACTACAGCCCTTTTCTCTCCTCTATTTCTACAATGCAAGGGTCATTTTGAAGCAAAAGCAAATGGAGTATAATAATAATAGCTAGCATGTATCGAATATCTATTATAAACCAGGCACCGTGCTGTGACTGTTTAATACACATAATAGAATTTAATTTCTTCAACAGCCCATCTGATCGTCTTGCCAGTGCTTGGAGATGGCCATTACTCTTCATATCTGGGTGAGGGAATTGTGGGTGGGGGCATCTGGGAGTTCCCAGAGTCACTAAATTTGCACCAGAGCTTGCATTCAACATGAAGCTTATATTCTTGGCCCTAAAACACATTCTCTTCCTATGTAGTGTGTTAGTGCCTAAGTGGCCAATACTGGGTTTAAATCGCTATGCTTATATGCTCTGGTATGTGACTTTTTCTGAATATGAGCCTGTAATCTGGGGGACAATAGGGTGTGAGGAACAAAGATGTGCTGGGGCCCTGACTCCCACAGATCCCGTGTGGCTTTCCACATATCAGCCGAGACCACGTCTGAGCACTGCGCTGCTTCCAATTTCATGCAAACTAAACATAATAGACAATATCGACCTGGAATAATAGTAGCAACTTAATTATAATAACAATAGCAACAGCAACAAAACTAGCAATAAGAATGGCTAAAAATAGAGTGCTCAGTGCCTGCCAGGTACTGGTTTAGTTGTTTTACAAATTATTAAATCACAGCCCCCTTTTGAGAAAGTTCCTCCTATTAACCCCTCTTCATAGATGAGGAAACTAAAGTAGAGGAAGGTTATGTGATTTGAGGAAGGTCGTACAGCTAATTCGTGGCAAAGTAGGGATTTTAATCCATTATGCTCCAGAGACCAGGATTTTAAATACTATAGTTTTCTGCCTTTGGACCTACTCGGCAATAGAAACTTAAATGGTAGTAAGAATGGGGCTAGCCTCTTAAATAGAGGTGAAGGGTAGGTAGGGCTCTGAACATTTCCAGGCATCTTTACATCCAGAACAAAAGTTCATTTCCTTGGGGAGGATTGTGAGAAGATGGCAGAGTAGGAAGCTCAGGAATCAGTTTTCCAGCCAGAACAGATATTAAACAGGCATCAGTCGGTTATATTTGAAGAGAAATATGCCCAGACACATAGTAGTCAAACGATCAGATGCAAAGGGCCGGGAGAGAATTCTGAAAGCTGCAAGAGAAAAGCAATGTGTTAGTTAGGTACAGGGGAGTCCCACAAGATTCAGTGCCTAGGGGAAGCGGGTGTGGCTCAGTCGATAGAGCTCCCGTTTACCATATGGGAGGCCCGGGTTCGCTTCCCGGGGCCTCCTTGTGAGGGCAGGCCGGCCTGCGCGGCGCGGTGGGCTGATGCAGCGGGACCTCACAGCAAGGGGAAGATAAGCAGACACAGAAAGAACACACAGCGAATGGACACAGCAAACGCAGGCAGCAAGGGGGGGATAAATAAATAAAT
>JAQZBX010071624.1:0-15207 GCA_029593785.1 Cabassous unicinctus | reverse complement strand
GCTGTTGCCAACAGGGCTTGTCTTGTGGTGAGGGCTCCCCTCAAAAATACCTAAGGCATTGGGGCTGGGGTGGCTTGTTTGGGACTTGTCCAGTGGTGTACAGCCCGGTGGGGATGGCTTCTGGGTAGACCCACTGGGGTATAACTCAGTGTGGAAGACACTCCGCCCTTCCTCAGTCCTGCAGTAGCCACAAGCAGCTCTGAGGTAAGTGAGCTCCTGTAGGGAGAGACCATGCCCAGGCCATAAATGCCCATTGTAACAATCTGCTCTCCATGCCTCTAGGGCCCCACCCTGCTTTATTTTTGGATAATCTTGAGAGGGGTCTTTAAGTAGTGAAATGATCTCAGCCTCTCTCCAGATAGCTGCCAGCTGCTGCCTCTTTTCACCTGTGAGTAGCAGAGGCTTCCTCAGGATCACGTGGTACAGCCGGCTGGGCCCTTGTTATTTGGTCCCTGCAGCAGGTAGAGAATTATTATCCCTGTCGGGGGTAGAATTTATTTCTGTATTTCCGTGGTATCCAGGACACGCTCTTCCTCATCTGAGCTGGCTGCTGCTTTCCCTCCCACCGGGTGGTGACCGCGGCGCCTGTGGTGAAGCCCAAGACGCCCCGGCGCCCTCAGCTCATCCTTCCCCCGCTCCCAGGACTCGGCGTCAGGACCTGAAGGTGAGCCCGAGGGGCTTGGGCGTGCTGTGCGGACCCAGCTGGAAGCACCCGGTATTACATGGGGTGTAGGGCACCCCTTCAGGAGCTCTGTAGTTTGATCCGGGTGCATGTAGGGAAGGGGTCTGTGGCAATTCGCTTTTTCGGGTCCTGTGGACTTTGTTGATCGTTAGTCCCGCAGTCTATTGGGATGGGGAAGGGGGTTTCTCTTAACTTCCTCGTTGACAGACAGCAGTAGATACGCTTTTTAATAATAATTTTTACCTTAGCTTTCTGGGTCGCCTCCCCAAGTCAGGGGTGACCCCAGGCGTCTGCACCTTCCTCCTCCTGGAGAGTCTGTCCATTCCTACTGGGGTTCCAGAGAGCTCTTAACAGTAATGTTGACTGGCCCTGCCTGGTGGCAGCTTTAACAGCACAGGCACATACATAATGCACATAGAAGGCAAAATCATACCAGGGTTTAAAACAGGACTCCAAAACAATCAAGGGGTTCATAAAGCTTTCCCTCAATGTAACTCGAGGAGCATCAGACCCCAGTCCTTTTCCCAGCTTGACCCCTAGGCGTGGGCACCGCTCCTCACTTGGTTACAGGGTTCCCATCTCTGTGGCCAGTTGTCATGTTGCAGGCTTTGGGTGAGGCGTCCCCAGGGACCACATTTCCCCCTTGGCTCAAACTACATCAAAGATCAGTCTTCAACATGGTCTAAAACTTTAATAAATTCATTTGTACAGCGCCCTGACAAAAATGACAGCACGAACATATTAATATCAGCGGATCTTTACCTTCAGGGGATCATGCAATTCACTGTTGGAAAGGGTCTGTGTCCAGAGAAGTCCCTCAAAATTTGAGTCTCTTCCCCTCTCTCATACCTATATTTTGTCTGGGTCAATTATCAGGTGTTTCTTTTATTTTAAAAATTATAAACTATTCTTAATAAGTCATTTAAAATTTTTTGAAATTACATCTATTTTAATGTAGACCTAACTAATAAAATCTCCTGGCTAAGGTTACAGCACACTGTTAGGTGACACATTTTGTCAGCTCTGGAGGACACTTAATTGGGCCTTTTAGCATCTGTTAATTTTACAATCATAATGTGCCCTTAACATATATCCCAGCTATTAAATAATGCATACAGACTGATGCTTGGCCGCTATTGTTGATCAAAGGAACACAAGCTCCAGGTAATGACTGGTTGCTCTTAAGGATAAGAAGCTAAAATCAGAAGAAATACTGTCAGCAGTTCATCTGTTTCACTTCTGCACTCTCACTATGTTTTCCTCAGATTCACTGGCTTTCTCCAAGTTATAGACTTGAACTGAATAAAAGTCAGAATTTCTTCTATGGAAACCTCAGTGTTCTGTGCTGCATAAAACTGCTGCTCCAACTAGCCCAGGATTATACCTTTAATGGAAGCGTGGAAGAGTTTGGATTTCTTCTCTGATGTCAATTTTAGAGTTTAGAGATGGATTACAAAAAGAAACCACAAGAGTTTTCCATAATATTATTCTCAATGGATCTTTTAAGCAATAGATAGTTCAAAATATTGAGCTTATAAATTTTCTAATTTAAATTTTTGAGGTATAATTTACATATAGTAAAATTTACATATCTTAGGTACACAGCTTGATGAGTCTTTAAGTATATACCCATCCAATTTCAAACAGGAACATGGTATAGGCTTCTATCATATCAGAAGGTTTCCTCTTCCCTTTTTGGAGTCCCTTCTCACAACTTACTTTCAAACAACATTGTTATAATTTCTATCCTGATAGATTCATTTTTGATCTTCATAAAATAGAATCTTAGAATATTTGCTCTTTGTGTTTGAATTCTTTCACTCATCGTATTTTTACATTCCATTTAGTTATGTCTCAGTTCATTTTATAATTGTTGAGCAATATCATTTGTATGACTATACTACAATTTGCCGTTCTCTACTTGATGGCTATTGGGATTGAGCTCAGATTTTAGACAAAAGTAATGTGCTGTTATTAGCATGTATGTGAAAGTCATTTTGAATTCTATATATTCATTTTCCTTGGGAAATATCCAGTTGAATTGTTATATGATACGGTAAGCCTTGTTTAACTTTATATAAGAAACTTTCAATCTGTTTCTCAGGTGATTTACTATTCTGTATTCCTACCATTAATATAGGTAGGTTGAAATTGTTGAATTGTTTCACATCTACACCATCAGTTTTTCTAATTTTAGCTAACTCTCATAGATGTGAAATGTGAAGTGGAAATTCATTGTATGTGTGAGTTTAAATTTCCTTTTAGAATACAATTCAGTTCTTAGTTTAGAGTTCTGTAAGTCTTGCCAAACACGTTAGAGAAATCATCACCAAAATCAAGACATTCCCCCATGCTGCTTTATAGTTAAACCCTTCTCCCACCCCCAGAAATTAGAAGCTATTAATGTGATTTCTGTTCTTATATTTTCCTTTTCCTGAATGCCATATGTATATATTGAATCAAAAAGTGTGTATTTTTATTTTGATTTCTCTCTCTCATCATAATGAATTTAAGAATTCTAATTTCTAAGGAAAAATGACATTGAGCATCTTTTCATGTGTTTATGATCCAATATCTTTTTATTTAGTAAACTTTATTTCAGCTTCAAAAAATAAGACAAAAGGCAGCTTAACAAATTATGGGAGCATTAGGAGCATTACTTTAACAAATTCTTGCCAGGCACATTTATCTATTTTAATCCTAAAAACAAACTCAATTATTTCTCCAGTGTTCAGTAAGATGAATAAATGGGCACAGATTGGTTCAATAATATGACCAAGGTCTCCTTGTTAAAGAAGAAAATGAAAAAAAAAAACTTGTTCATATTCGTATCATAAAACTAAATCCCATTTTCGTTTTTTTAACTTTAGTATTGATATAGTACCTACACTGCCTTTGCTACAAAAATATTACAATATCTTTTTAAGTAGTTGGTTCACGTATATTGCTCATTTATTTAAAGGATGGTTTGTTTTAAGTTTTAAGAGTTCTTTATAAATTCTGCATGCAAGTTTCCCATTGCTTGTAAGATTTCAAAACTTTTCTCTGTGGCTTGTATTTTCATTTTATTATCTTTCTCAGGGTAATAGATGTTAATTTTTTGAAACCTTCCAATTTAGAAGTTTTGTTTGCTTGTTTTATGGGTTGGTCTTTCAGTATCTCAACTTCATTATCTTTGCAAAGCCCTTTGTCACAAAGATTTTTACCTCTTGTCCTCTACTAAATAACTTACGGTTTTAAGTTTTACATTAACATCTGTGTTGTTCTTAGGCTTTTGTGGAGCCCAGAAAATTATGTTCTTAAACTGAAGCTATTGTGAACCTTTGATTAGATTAAGGGTCATTAAATTAGTTTGCACCAATAGGGCATGGCCCAGGATGGGTCTTAATCCTCTGACTGGAGTCCTTTATAAATTGAGGAATAAGTCACAGACACAGGAAAAAAGCCACAGTGACAGAGAGAAGCCTCCAGAAGTTGAAATCAACCTGGGAGAGAGAAAAACCACCATTGTGCCTTATGGTGTATAGGTTACACTATGACTTCTCTGTAAAGCTACAACTTCTCTAATAATAAAAAATGAACCATAGGTATTGTTTTATTTTGCTAGGCTGCTGGAAGCAATATACCAGAAATGACTTTGCTTTTATAATGGGATTTTATTAGGTAAAAAATTTACAGTTCTTAGGCTGGGAAAAATGTCCAAATCAAGGCTTCAGGCGAAGCTTTCTCCCTGAAGGTTGGCTGCTGGTGATTCTGGACTCCTGCCATAAGGCAAGGTTACAATGGTAGCTTGACTCTCTTCTCTACGCTTTTTCCCTGAGCTCAGCTGTGGGCAATTGGGCATATGGCAGGGCATAATGGTGACATAGGCCCTTCTCTCCCCTGTCTTCCAGGCCTCGTTGCTAGTTCTGCTTCGGGCTGCTCCATCTGTGGCTTTTCTCCACCAACACAGATGTTAATAGATATACAGCCATTCTGGTTGCCTCTTTCTTCTTAAGTGAACTTTGGAAGATTGTCTCTTTCAAAGAATTTATCCATTTCATTTGTTGACTGGAAAATTAGCATAAATTTGTTCATCATTGTCCCTTAATTTTGTTTTAGTGCCATTGAATCTGTAGTAATGACCTCCCATATTTCTGATATTGATGATTTGTGTATCTTTTCTTTTTTTTGCATAATCAGGCTGTGTAGAGAATTATCACTTTTATTGATCTTAAGCACAGATTTAAAGTAATTGTTTTATATTTCCTATGTTATTGCTTTCTGCTGTCATTATTATTTCAGTTTTCTGCTTATTTTGGGTTTAACCTACATTAAAATTAGAAATCATGTTCTTTAGCTCAGAACAGTTTCCAGGATATAACATAAATTATCTGGTGGGCATTCAATTAGAATCAAAAGAAACAGTCTAAGAACTTCAAATTGCTCTTCCAGGAACACATATGACAATAACAGAGATAAAGAAGTTCAGAGGTTTTCTTGTCTAAGAAGTATGAGTTTCTGAATTTTATTCATATTGTGTCTTCCTTATTTTGAGATAGAAGCCCAGGGATTAAGACATACCATATCCCCCACATTTTATATAGTCCTAACCCTCAAATGAAAATAGTGGAAGAATCTGTTTTGAGGAATAACAGAATGTTGAGAGATAGTAGGGGTCTCAGAGTTCCCATATAGCAGTGTGTAAGTTCCCTCTCCATGGAGGCAATGCTCACTCATGTAGACTATGGCTTTTACTCTGTGACTGGGGCAGCTATGGAACCTCTCTTAGAGCCTGGTTGAATACTGATACAGTTTTCATGGTTCCCACTCCATGAGGGTCTAATCTGTATGACAGGCCAGTTCCAAGTTCCTATTGACTCTGCCTCCAATATGTGCTACCATCACCTCTGTCCATTTCCAAACCATTACAAACACCCTAATTATAAATTCTGCAGCTATTAAGCATTAGCACCCCATTTGCTACCGCTATTCTGTTTCCTGGTAAACTACCTTCTAGTTCAACCTCTATGAGTTTGCTGATTCTGATTAGTTCATATTAGTGGGATTATACAAAATTTGTTCTTTTGTGTCTGACTTATTTCACTCAACATTAGGTCCTTGAGGTTCATCCATATTGTTGCATGTGTCAGTACTTCATTACTTCATAGAGCCGAATAATATTCCATTATATGTTTATATCACATTTTTAATTCATCTTTTGATGGATGCTTGGGTTGCTTCCATCTTTTGACAATTGTGAATAATGTTATGAACATTGATGTACATATAGTGCCTTGGCTTTCAGTTCTTCTGGGTATATACCTAATAGTGGGATTTCCACATCAAATAGCAATTTTATACTTAGCTTCCTGAGTAACTGCCAAACTGTCTTCCCCAGTGGTTACACCATTCTAAATTCCTACCAGTGGTGAATGAGTGTTCTTATTTTTCCACATCCTCTCCAGCATTTGTAATTTTCTGTTTTTTTTAAATAGTATCTAGTCTAGTATGTGTGAAATATCACATTGTGGTTTTAATTTGTATTTCTCTAATAGCTAGTGATGTTGAGCACATTTTCATGTTCTTTTTAGCCCTTTTATTTCCTCTTTGGAAAAAATGTCTATTTGAGGCTTTTGCCCATTATTTAACTGGGTTGTTTGTCTTTTTATTGTTGTTATAGGATTTCTTTATATATGCTGGATATGTGGTCTCCAAATATTTTCTTCCATTGAGTAGGCTGCCTTTCCACTGTCTTGAAAAATTCAGTTGAAGCACAAAAGTTGTAAATTTTGAGGAGGTCTCATTTAATTTTCTTTCATTATTTTTGCTTTGGGTGTGCTACAAGATCTCTAAGATGCTTCTCTACAATATCGTCTAGGAGTTTTATGTATCTGGCTCTCAAATTTAAGTCTTTGAGTTAATTTTTGTATAGGGTGTGAGATGGTGGTCCCCTTTAATTCTTTTGGATATGGATATCGGATATCCAGTTCTACCAGCACCATTTGTTGAAGAGACTGTTGTTTCAGTTGAGTGGACTTGGCAGCCTTGTCAAATATCAATTGGCCCTTGATGAGTAGGTCTATATCTGAAATCTCAACCTGATTCCATGGACAATATGTCTGTCCTTGTGCCAATATCTTACTGTCTTGAGCACAGTAGCTTTGGATTATGTTTTAAAGTCAGGTAGTGTGAGTCCTCCAACTTAATTCTTTTTTTTTTTTTTTCAAGATTTTTTTTTTTTGGTATTTGCAACCCCTCACCCTTCCAAATAAATTTGATTGTGGGCTTTCCATTTCTGCAAAAAAAGACTTGGAATTTTTGTTGGGATTGTGTTGAAATTGTAAATCACTTTGGGTAGAATTGGCATCTTCATGATATTTAGTTTTTCAACCCATGAACTTGGAATAGCTTTCCCTTTAATTAAGTCTACTTTGATTTCTTTTAGCAATGCTTTGCAATTTTCTGTGTATAAGACTTCATACCGTTGGTTCAATTTATTCCTAGATATTTAATTCTTTTAGTTGCTATTATAAATGAATTTTTTCTTGATTTCTTCCTTAGATTACTCATTATTAGTGTATAGAAACACTACTGACTTTTGTGTGTTCATTTTTTATTCCACTACTTCGTTCAACTCATTTATTAGCTCTAGTAACTTTTCTTGTAGATTTTTCAGGACTTTTACATATATAGAATCATGTTATTTGCAAATTGTGAGGGATTTACTTCTTCCTTTCCAAATTGGATGCCTTTTGTTTTTCTTGCAACTGGTATAGCAAGAAATTCTAACACAATGTTGAATAAGAGTGACAGTGGGTATCCTTTTCTTGTTCCATACCTTAGAGGGAAAACTTTCAGATTTCACCATTGAGTATGATGTTTGCTGTGGGTTTTTCATATATGCTCTTCATCATGTTGAGAAAGTGTTATTCTATTCCCATCTTTACAAGTGTTTTGATCAAGAAAAGATTTGTTGTTTTTGTTGTTGAATGCCTTTTCTGTGTCAATAGAGATGATCATGTAATTTTTTTCCTTTGATTTGTTAATGTGGTATATTACATTTATTTTCTTGTGTTAAGTATGTGGTTACCCTTGCATACCTGGGATAATACCCACTTCATCATGATGTATAATTCATTTAATGTGTTGTTGGATTTGATTTGCAAATAGTTTTTTGAAGATTTTTGCATCTAATTTCATTAGAGATATTAGTCCGTATTTTTCTTTTCTTCTAGAATCTTTATCTTGCTTTGATATTAGTGTGATGTTGCTTCATAGAATGGCTTAGGTAATGGTAGCTCCTTTTCATTTTTTTTGGAAGAGATTGGACAGGATTGTATTAATTCTTTAGGGAATGATTGGTAGAACCCATCTGTGAAGCCATCTGGTCCTGGGCTTTTCTTTGTTGGAAAGTTTTTGATGGCTGATTCAATCTCTTGTTTTTGGTCTGTTAAGGTCTTCTGTTTCTTCTAGAGTCAGTGTGGGTTATTCATGGATTCCTAGGTATTAGTATATTTCATCTAATTAGTCTAATTTGTTGGCATACAGTTGTTTATTTGATTACCTTGAGATATTTACTGATTTCTCTTGCAATTTCTACTTTGGCCAACTGATTATTGAAGATTGATCTGTGTAACTTCCAAATACTTGTGAATTTTCCAGTTCTCTACCCATTATTGATTTCCAGCTTCATTCTGTTGTGGTCAAAGAATGTGCTTTTCACAATTTCAATCTCTCTAAATTCATTGAGACTTGTTCCATGACCTAACATATGGTCTATCCTGGAGAGTGATCCTTGAGCACTCAAAGAATGTATATTCTGCCATTTTGGGATGCAATGTTCTGTAGATGTCTCTTAAGTCTAGTTCGTTTATTGTATTAGTCAAGATCTGTTTCCAGGTTGATCCTTTTTCTAGATGTTCTATCTGTTGCTGAGAGTGGAGTATCGAAGTGGTGTCTATTTCTCACCTCCATTTTGCCTCATGTATTTTGGAGCACCCCAGTTAGGTGAATAAATATTTGATTGTTTGTTCTTTGTAGATTGCCCCTTTAATATATAGTGTGCGTCTTTGTTTCTTATAAGAGTTTTGCATATTTAAAGTCTATTTTATCATCTATTGGTATAGCTACCCCATCTCATTTTTGGTTAAGGTTTGCATGTAATATAGTTTTCCAGCCTTTCACTTTGAACCTATTTGTGTCCTTGTGTCTAAGGTGAGTCTCTTGTAAAGAGTATAAAGGTGGATCATGTTTTGTTTTCTTTTATATCCATTCTACCAATCTATGTCTCTTAATGGGAAAGTTTAATCCATTAACATTCAATGTTTTTACTGTAAAGGCAGTACTTTAACTGTTTTATCCTTAGGCTTTTATATGTCATATCTTATTTTTGTCTTTTTACCCTTTTGGTTAGGCTTACTGTTAACCTTCATCTCTACACTCTCCTGCACCCCATCTCTCCTGTTTTATCATTTCATTCTGCAGAACTCCCTTTAGTATTTCTTGTAAAGCAGGACTCTTATTGATGAATTCTGTTTCTGTTTATCTGTGAATATTTTAATCTTTCATTTTTGAAGAACAGTTTTGCTGGTTACAGAATTCTTGACTGGCAGTTTTTTCTCTTTCAGTACCTTAAATATGTCGTACTACTTCTTGCATCCATGGTTTCTGATGAGAAATCAGCACTTAATCTTATCAAGCATCCTTTGTATGTGATGGATCAATTTTGTCTTGCTGCTTTTAGGATTCTCTCTTTGACATTTGACAGTCTGATTAGTATGTGTCTCCGAGTAGTTCTGGTAGGATTTTTTCTGTTTGGAATTTGCTGTGCTTCTTGGACATGTACATCCATTTCATTCATTTCAGTTGGGAAATTATTGCCTCAGACACTCCTTCTGCCCCTATTCCCTTCTCGTCTCCCTCTGGGACACCCATAGGTGTGATTTTGTGCACTACATGTTTTTGTTCAATTTCTTGAGACCCTGTACAATTTTTTCCTTTTTTTTTTTTTTTTTTTTTTTGCGATCTGTTCTTCTGTGTGATATCTGATCCTATCTTCTAATTCGCTAGTTCATTCCTCTGCCTGTTCAAACTTGCTGTGGTGTGATTCTATTGTATTTTTAATCTCTTCTTTTCACACTTTCATTATGCTAAGTTCTGTTATTTTTCTGTTTGTTTTCAATTTCTCCTGTATACTCAACCAGTGTCATCTTAATATTCTTTCTCTCTTCCTCCACATACTTGAGTTGATTTAGGAGATTTATTTGGATCTCTTTTATTGTTCCAAATTCTTATCTTCTGACTTTTTAATTTTTACTTTTGAATGGGCCATATCTTCCCGTTTCTTAGTATGACTTGTGATTTTTTGCTGATGTCTAGGCATCTGATTTTCTTGATAAATTTGCTCTGGTTAATTTATCTCTGTTGCCTAGGGTTTTATTGTTGTTTGGCTTTGTGTTAAGGCTCCTCTTTGCCATTTAGTTCAGCTTATTCTAAGTTCTTAGAATTGCCCATGTTTAACTGATCAACTGAGCTGGGGACCTTCGAAGTGGGCACAGATCAGGTTCAAAGAGCCAATTCCTCTGCAGTGGGCTTTCTCATTCTCCCTGTCCTTCTCCTTCCTAGATGTTGTAATATGGTCCCCTGGATTTCAGAGTCCAAGCACTGCCATTTTGCTTCCCCTGCACCCAGTAATGGCTCCCTCAGGGGCCACCTGTACCACTTCCTGTTCCCCTGCTGTTTCCCTGGTACCTGGAGAGGTCTCTATCAAAGGCGGCCCATATTAAAATTTTACTTCTATAATTTCAGTATGTATTTCTACTTTTACACAGGAATAGTTTAAAAAGATATTCAAAATTACAGATGGAAATGTCTTTTTTAACTTAAAATTTTTTTTCATTGTGCTCAGTGATTGTTGCTTGTAACATTTCATTTAATGGAATTACTAATGTTTTTTTGTGACTTTATATAATTTTAGTGTTAATTGTTTCATAAACATTTGGGAATGAGATATAATCTTTAATTGTGGAATACTTGATATATATATATATATGTATATAAGTATGTAATCTGTGGTTATGATTTTGAGCTCTTCATTATTTTATTTGATCTTTCTTTAACTGACAGTAGTGCATTGAATTCTTCAGTTTTAAATGTATTTCCATCAATGACACCTTGCATGTCCTGAAGTTTATCTTCCTAAAGATGTTTGCTGGTTGCTTATTTGGCTGATAGTTGGTCACAAATGTTATATGTCCATTCTTGATGGCAGCTTTTAGTATTCAAATATATACTTTTAAAATTCAGTCCTTTTTGGATTGAATTGCCTTTGTTATGAGGGGTATATCAAATTTTCTACCAATGTTATCTTTGCTTTTAATTTTGTTTAGTTTTTCCAAATTACTTTGGTTTATGTGTTCTCTTATATATAGCATATAATTAAATTGATTATTCTTTGAAACCAAGTTGAAGTGTATCCAAGCCAGGGGACATTTCTCATGTCTTCAATAATATAATTGGTATTGACATATTTGTAAGATGGACAACCCCCACAATGGGTCCTTTGCAGGAAGGGTAAGTGCTATCATGGTAAGAAAGGCTAAATAAATGCCTCCTGAACTGCCTATCTATTGGCACATTACTGAGTAAAACACAATATTGCATCTCTGAAATGGGGATGGAGGTATTAAGACACTATTTAAGACATAAACAATGCAGAAACATTGGTTCCATTATATCTCCTTTTCATTTGCTTTTCTGTCCTATACAGAAACTGGATGCATTCTGGAGAAAAAAACAGTAAACTATTGCAAGCTCAACCAGGTACTAGCTCTAAACACAGTCCTTGTACAAAACTGGCAAAACTGCTAGAATAGATCAGTAAGGCCTAGATATATGTCATGTACTCATTGATTTAGTAAATGCCTTGTATTCTATTTTGATCAGCAAGAGTTTTCATTCAAGTGGAATGGAAAACAGTTATCATACACAATTTTATCTATCTTTTACTCCCTGCTCTCTTATCAGATGGCTGAACAGATCCAAAACCTCAGTGTTTCACACAAAATATTGCACTGCTCTATTATATTGATGCTATCTTGCTAATTATGTAGGACAAGCATGAAGTTGCTAGTCTGATGAAGGATATTGTAAGTCACATGCACTCTGGAGAATGGGAGGCAAACCCTAACAAGTTAAAAAGATCTGCAACTACAGTTAAATTGTTGTGTTCAGTGGTCACAGGCATGCTGGAATATCCCCTCCAAAGTAAAATATAAATTGCTACTTCTTGCATCTTATATCACAGGGGAAGCACAGCACCTTGCAGGCTATTTGGGTTATGGAGGCATTCTTAGGAATACCGCTGATGCCATACAATAGGATACAAGGTATCAACCCATTGTTAGTTGAACTCATCCAGGAAGTATTTCCCCCACAGGTATTTATTCAGCCAAGTGAATTGGCCATATAAACCACCAGACATTATGCTGTTGATGTTGTCAGTGGTGGGAAATGATGCAATATGCAGTTCATCACAAACCCCAATGAGAAACTCTCCCCATCAGGACACTGGGGTTCTGAGTAAAAGGCCATGTCATGCACAGTGAAGAGTTATATGCCTTTTTAGGAAGAGATTTTTGAGTGTTTTGGGGGCCTTGGCAGTATTAGAATATTTGGCCATGAGTCACCATTGAGCATACTTCTGGAATGGTCCTTAGGATCAAGGTTATATCTGATCTTCAATTTAAAAATCATATTTAGCCGGGAGATGGAAATAGAACATTCTGAATCAATGCCAAAAGAATCAGAGGGCAGCAGTAGGCTGCGTGATTGGGAGGCTCATTCTTCCAATACAGCCAGTACTGTTGTACCAGCACCCATATGACCATTCAGTAAGGACAGCTGGTGGGGAAGGACAAATCCTGAGCTTGATTTATGGATGGATATGCTGTTTGTGGGTGCAAGGTGAAACTGTATTCAAGGATGTTTTGAAACACACTGAGTGAAAAATCATCCTATTGGGTGGTGCTGTGAGTGTGATACATGGTTATTCACATTTTTAGTAGAAGGTATGGCTTGAGATGAGAATATATACAAATTCCTGGTCATGTGCAATAGACAGGCCTGCTTCTCAGCAGTGTGGAAGCAAACAATGAGGTTTGGATAGATACATGAAGATGAACATGGTATGCACATGAAGTCTAAATATTTTGTATGACATGTTAATATCCACAAGAAAGCAATATCCATAGAAGGAGCACTAAAAATCATTTGAATAAAATGGTTTATCCAGATGCCTATCTGCAGCCATCCAGAACTGATATGATGGGCATATGAATGAAGTTATCATAGGTTCAGATATGGAGACTACCCATGGATCCAGTAGTGTTGACTCTCCTGCCTATGCTGATATAGTTATTGCTGCTTCTGATCATCCAAAATGTCAGCAACTGAGACCAACATCAAGGGCCTCATATAGCATTATTCTTCCAATTGTCCAATTAAATACTTTGTTGCTAGTTCACTGCATTGGGATGTATATCCTGGAAGGGCTAGCAGTTTCCCTCCCCAGAGAGAGATTTATTTCATTTATTTTTATTAGTGTGGTACATTTGTTTTAATTCATTAAAAAATTTGATAATTGCACTATCAACTATATTGCATCATTTACAATAGAGTTCAGTCTGTTGTATAGTCCTATGTATTTTCATTTTCATTTTTATTCTAGTAACATATATATGACTTATATATTAACCACATTCACATATATAATTCAGTATTGTTATATTCACAACGAAGTACTACCATTGACACCATCCATTTCCTAAAGTTTACAATCAACCCAAATAGAAATTCCACACAATTTAAAAACTCACTATTCCTAATACCCCAACCCAGCCTATGGTAACATATATTCTAGATTCTAACTCTTATCAGTTTCCTTATTCAAATTATTTCATATTACTGAGATCATACAGTATTTGTCTTCTTGTGTCTGGATTATTTCAATGAACATGATGTCTTCAAGGTTCATCCATGTTGGCACATGAATTAGAAGTTCATTCCTTTTTAATGTTGAATAATATTCCATTGTATTTATATACCACATTATGTTTATCCATTCATAGGTTGATGGACACTTGGGTTGCTTCCATTTTTTTTTGGCAATTGTGAACAATGCCAATACGAACATCATGGGCAAGTATCTGTTAAGAGTCTCTTCTTTTGATTCTTTTGGGTATATACCTAGTAGAGCGATTGCCAGGTCATGTGGTAATTTTTTACTTGACTTCCTAAGGAATGGACAAACTGTCTTACACAGCACCTGCATCTTTTTAGATTCCTACCAGCAATGAATGACTGTTGCTATTTCCCCATATCTTCTCCAACACTTGTAGTTTTCTGCTTTTCAATGGTAGCCATTCTAGTGGGTGTGAAATGGTATCTCACTGTCGTTTTCATTTGCATTTCCCTACTAGCTAGTGATGTAGATCATCTTTTCCTGTGTTTTTTAGCTACTTGTATATCCTCTTTGGAGAAATGTCTATATAAGTCTTTTGCCCATTTTTAACTGGATTGTTTGTCTTTTTATTGTTGACTTGTACTATTTCTTCATATATTCTGAATATTAAACCCTTATTGGATATGTTTTCCAAATATTTTCTCCCAGTGAGTAGGTTATATTTTCTCATTCGTGATAAATTCTTTGCACAACAGGTTTTAATTTTGATGAGGTCACATTTATCTATATTTTCTTTTTTGCTTGTGTCTTGGGTATAAAATCTAAGAAATCATTGCCTAACACAAGATCCTAAAGAAGCTTCCCTAAATCTTCTTCTTGGAGATTTGCAGTCCTATTTCTTATATTTAGGTCTTTGATACATTTTGAGTTAATTTTTGTATATGGTTTAAGGTAGGGGTCCTCCGTCATATTCCTATGGATATCCAGTTCTCCAAGCACCATTTGTTGAAGAGACCATTCTTTCCCAATTGAGTGGCCTTGACAGCCTTATCAACAGTCTGTTTCTGAACTCTCAATTCAATTATATTCATTTCTCTTTATATATCCTTGTGCCAATACCATGATGCATTGACCACTGTAGCTTTGTAATAATTTTTAAAGTCAAGGAGTATGAGTCCTCCAACTTTTTTCTCTTTCAACATGTGTTTAGCTGTCTAAATACATTCCAAATTAATGTGATGTTTGTTTTTTTTCTATTTCTGCAATGTTGGGTATTGGAATTGCATTGAATCCATAAATCATTTGGGATAGAATTGGAATCTTAATATATAGTCTTCCAATCCATGACACATTTCTTCCATTTATTTAGGTCACATTTCATTTCTTTTAGCAAATTTGTGTAGTTTTCTGTGTAATGTGGGGCAAAACAACATAAACAGGAGAAATGGTAGAACATGGCAGCAGAAAATATCTATGCTTTTGAAACTGAATATCTTTTCAAATTAGTAGATTATTGGGAAGCAGATGTGGCTCAGTGGATAGAGCCCCCGTTTACCATATGGGAGGCCCGGGTTCGTGTCCC
>JAQZBX010071623.1:0-15206 GCA_029593785.1 Cabassous unicinctus | reverse complement strand
TAACATCAAATATAGCAAATATATGTAACAGGACACTCAGGGTTGATGGAAATTTTCATAAAATATATTTAAAGAAGTAATGACTGAAAACTTCCCAAATGAAATGTAAAATATTAATCTACATATCCAAATCTCAACACATCCAAGTATGGTAAATATAAAGAGACACATAACTATAAACATGATAGTGAAACTGAAAGCCAAAGAAAAAGAGAAAATCTAGAATACAACAAGGGAAAAGAATTTCACATAGAGGAAAGTATAAATCTGATTAATGGCTGGATGCCACAAGGAAGTGGGCTGACATATTCAAAGTTCTGAAAGATAAGTCTTAGCCAAGAATTGTATATCCAGCAAAGCTATTCTTCAAAAAGGAAAGGGAAAGGCAGAAAATTCCAGATAAACAAAGACTGAGAGAATTTGTTGGTAATATACATTCCTTACAAGAAATAATAAAGGAAGTACTTCATACTGAAAAAAAACTAGTCCAGACTGTCATTCAAATCTTTAGGGATAAATGTAGTGCAATGAAAAATAATAATAATGTGGGATGAAATAATAGATTCTTTCATTAAATACTTTCTTATTTAATATTTACTTTATAATACTTAAGAGTTTATAAAGCAATAATTGAATTTTAATTAATTAAAATTCAATTAAAAATTGAATTTTTTAACATCTGTAGATGCAAAATATGATAATAAAAGCAAAAAAGAAAGGAGGAGAAAATGGAGGCATTTTGAAACAAAGTTTCTAATTTTTCTTGCATTCAAACAATCTGAAGTAGATTGTGATAAATTAAGATGCATATTGCAATCCTTAGATTATAATTCCTATAAGATAACATCAACTTTGCACTTTATAAAGATAAAGGATAAATTTGAAGGAGTCTAGTCTCAAGAAAAAGGAAGCAGTTGGAAGGTTTTGTCAGATATCCAGGTAACAAGCAGTGGAAACCTTGGTTAAGACAAGGGCAACAGGGAAAATGAGCAGGGTAAATTAATAAAAATATATTTAGGAAGTAGAATTCACAGATCTCCATTGCTAATTATATCTAAGGGT
Source organism: Cabassous unicinctus (assembly GCA_029593785.1). Lineage (NCBI taxonomy): Eukaryota > Metazoa > Chordata > Mammalia > Cingulata > Chlamyphoridae > Cabassous > Cabassous unicinctus. Next base: position 14,144 of record JAQZBX010071623.1, on the reverse strand, counting down.
GAAAAAGGGAGGTGTCAAGGAAAACTTTCAGGTTTCAGGCTAAAACAAGAGGTAGATGGTGGTAACATTCTTTTTGACCAGAAAGAGGAGCAGAAGTTTGGGGGAAGAAGTTTTATTTGAGGTACCCATGATATTTGAGTTGGAAATTCAGATGTGGAGCTCAGGAGAGTGTTCTGAAGAAGATGTGAAGAGTTGTGACTCACTGGCAGATTGATTGAGTTTCAAACTATAGTTTTGGATGAAGTTACTCATAGATAGGGCAGTGAAATGAGCAGGAGCTTGAAGTTTGTGGTACATCAACATATAATGGGTAAATAGAGATAGAGCTAGCTGAGATAGAATAAACAGAATTAGGAAGTATAGCAAAAGGATGGCATCAAGTAGGTGGGAGAATATTATCAAATCAACAGTAAAGCCTGAAAATCAGGAAATAAATAAGGTCAGAAATAATAATAAAAGGAAAATATCCATTATATTTGAGAATTTGAATGTAACTGGTAAATTTAGTAGAGCAATTTCAGTGGAGTGGTTGGCTAAGGTAGAATAAGTTTAAGTTCATGGTGAGCCAAATGAAGATGGTTTAAATTGGAGACTGGGATGTAGGCAAAGGAAATGCTCTTGACTCTTCCAAGAAGCCTAACTCTGTAAGGATAAAGGTCAGTTGTAGAGAATTACATGGCTTCAGGGAGACTATTTATTAAGTGCTAGATGAGACAGAGTGGGGAGATCCTGTTTAGGTGCCAAAGAGAAGCCAGAGAAAGGGACTAGAGGACATCACAGGGGATGGAACAAGATTGTTGAGGAGGCAGGAGGACAAGTGAAACAGAATATATCCACTGCAAATTGTCCAGCAAAATTTTTGTAAACTTATTTCTGGTTCATCAATCAGTCATATTTCTAAGACACAACTTTTAGAATTGATGCAGTAAAATCAGTAGGGATTACATTCTACATGTTTTTCCATTCCCTACTCTAATATGTTGGCCAGTTTTTATTTCACAAAAGCATTCTTTTGAAAAATAATCAACAATGCACTATTGCTTACAGGATATATAAGTTGAACTTAAATTTAGCCATTCATAATGTAGCCTGAATGTTGGACCCCAGCCACTTCTCCTATTTGCACCACAGTTGACCTCTACAGACAGGCTGCTGTATTCACTTGTTGAACTACCTTGCACATCCTGTTTCTTCAGCCCTGCTCGTTCCCCATCACACCTTTATTCCCCCTTTACATATAGGGAGGCTGTGAATAAAATTCAAACCTGTCATAGCCTTCAAGGCTCCCTGAGAACTTTCTTTTGCTTATTTCTCCTTTTCATAGCCAACCTTCTTGCACTTGCTCAGGTTTGTTCCTTCAAAAGACAAAGAGCTTTTTCCATCTTATAGCATTGCCCTTGCTGTGAATTTTGCTTGTAGTGACTTCTCCTTAGCAATTTGCATGACTGGATCTTTTTCATCCTTCTGGTCTCAGTCTGAATGCCACATCATCACTCAGATAATAGAAGATCTATGTAAAGTAGATCCCCATCCTCTTATTCATGATTAGAAAGGTCTTTTTAAATTCCTTCCCAACATTGAAATAATCTATATTTATTTTTTCCACTTATTTATTGTCCTCCTTTCACCCCAGTGTTCCTTAGGGCAGGATCCAGTTTTATCTTAACTCCATTCCACTTTCAGAGTCTAGGACTGTGCCTGAAAATTACTTTGAATATACACTCCAAATTCTTTTGGAAGAATGAGTGAAGGAATAAATGAATGAATGAGCAGATTCTCCACTAGTTCATAAGCCAGCTTAAACCCCAACTCCATAATTAATTGTAATAGTAGTGTATGTAATAATGCTTACACTGTTCCATTTGTTACATAAATTAACTCACTTAACGAGGCCCAGCATTTACCTCCTCTAATTCATACAATATTATATTCCAGGTCACTTATTTTGTATTTAATCAAGTTAATTTCTTCTTTATCTTCCATGTTTTAACATATATGTACCATAAAATTAACCATTTAAATCATAAGTTTACAATTTTAAGCCATTGATTGCTTTTACAATATCTTGCTAACATTGCCATCTTTCATTATCAAAATTTTTCATCACCCAAGCCATAAATTCTTTCCCCATTAAGCAATAACTCTCTATTTCTCCTTACCCTGGTCCCTGTAACCTTTAATCTACTTCCTGTATCTATGAGCTTTCTTTTCTAGATATTTCACATAAATGTAATCATACAATATTTGTCCTTTGCATTTGGCTTATTGCAATTAGCATGATATTTTCAAAGTTCATCCATGTCACATCATGCATCATAACTACATTCAGTTTTATGGCTAAATATGATTTAATTGGGTGAATATACCAAATTCTATAATTTGTTTATGTCTTCAGAATTTTCTCAGGCATGGTCTTGCATATACCACTTTGTATGTCCAACTTTATAACTTTTTGGGTCGCTTGTTAAATGGGCTGGAAAAGCACCCCAAAATGAGGAATATATTTCCTTTAAAATCCATAGAAGTCAACTAGGCATTGTGTCTCCTTTTTGGCTGTAGATCAGATACAAGAGATATCTTGATGTCCCACAGCACTGGATGCTTAGAAATTTCAATGAGGTGAAAGGTCCCTGAATGTTTGATTTATTTCCCATCTTCTGACATGCAAATATATTATCAATAAGACTATAATAGTTACTACAATTTCTTCTCTAGGTCAAGTCAGCATAATTTCATCAATGTAATGGACCAGTGTGATATCCTAGGGAAAAGTGATCATTGTTCCTATGGACTAGATTATAAGATAGGGATGGAGAGTTGATGTAAACCTGTGGTACTACAGTGAAACTTTATTGCTGTACTTGCCAGCTGAAGGAACACTGTTTCCTGTCATTTTTACTAACAGGTGTCAGGGAAAATATTGCCAAGTCAATAGGTATATTCCCGGTACCAGTGGATATGTTGTTTGGTCAAGCAGTGATACCACATCTGGAAGAGCAGTTGCAATTGGAGTCCCTGCCTTGTTAAATATATGATAATTCATTGTCATCTTCCAGAGTCATTGGGCAAAATATGATAGTTGAATGGGGACATGGTGGGAAGAAATACTGCTACATCCTTCAAGTCCTTGATATTGGAACCAATCTCTGTAATCCCTTCAGGAATATGGTATTACTTTTGATTTACTATTTGATAAATAAGGCAGATCCAGTGGTTTCCACTTGGCCTTTCTACCCTAATAGCCCTCATTCAATAGGTCAGGGAACCAGGGTAGGGATTTTGCTACTAGCTGAGTCTGTCTATTACAATTATGCATCCTGGAACTGGGGAAGTAACCAGAGAACTGGTTTGGGGGCCCACTGGACCTACTGTGAGATGGACCTGAGCTAAAACTTCATCAATCACCTGACCCCCATAAGCCCCTACTCTGAGTGGTGGACCACAGTGATGATTAGGGTCTCCTGGAATTAGTGTCAGTCCAGAGCCATTGTCCAGGATTTGCTGAAGCATCTGATCATTTCCTTTTCCCCAAAGCTCAGCCACCCTGGTAAAAGGCCATAGGTACCTTTGGGGAAAGCCAAGAGGAATATTAATAGCATATTTTTTTTAGCAATGTGTAGTACCCTTCCCCAAGCGGGCATGGCTTACCCATTATTCAGTGAATTCTGAGGCTCTTAAACTTTAAGTCTCTGAATTGATTGAGGGGCCATGACTATCTTTTTTTAATTCAAGTTAGACACTTGCTCATTTTGCCTAGAAATCTTCTGCTTATATACATCGCATAATAATTTGGTAGACTGCTTATTTATTTCACTTCTAAGTACATCACGGTCAACTAGCCAATGCCATGTCTCTGTGAGTCAGACTGTTTTGATTTCTGCTTTGACCCTGCTGTCCATTACACTCACCATGTCCTCTTGTGTTGGGCAAATAAGTGCCACAATTAGACATCTGCCAACGTGGGATCTGATCATCCTCATTGTATTTAAGGATCCAAATATTGTGTCAGCAGTTCCCACAGTAATATCTGGCCTACAGAGAAGAATGACCACAGTCTCTTCAGGGTACATGGTGCTATCACAAATTTATTCCTCTCAGTTGTGAAAGTTGTGTCCTCTGGACACTTCTGTGTGGTTAAATATGTCTCACATTATAAATCCACTCTAACATTCCAACTTCTCTAAGCTTTTTACCTCTTCATCTACATTAAATCAGAGCATTTCTGGCATTTCCACTTCATTTTTTGTATGCCACCTTTGCTCCATGATTCAACTAAACAAACTCTTATAGCCCTTTTAAAAGATATTTTTTGTTAGAGAAATTGTGAACTCACAAAACAATCATGTACCTATGCAGAATTCCTATACAACACTCCTCCATCAACACACTACATTGTTGTGGAACATTAGTTACAGATTATGCAATAATATCATCAGACTTTTACCACTAACTATGGTCTATAGCAAACATTTGGTATACATTTTTCATACCCCCTATAATTAACATAGTACATCTTTGGGATTGATGCAAAAATATTACAATATTACTGTTAACTATAGTCCATTGGTTTCATTAATTGTATTTTTCCTACACTTCTCAATATTCTTGTTACCTTGCAATAGTGATTTGCATTTGTTCACATTCATAGAAGGACAATCTTGTGTTTGTACTATTAAACACAATTCTCATCCACCTCTCAGTTCACTATGCTATTTAGTCCCTAGATTATCCTCTGGATTTCTTTCAATTGACAATTTACATCCCTGGAATACCCTTTTCAGCTACAATCCCACTTATAAACCAAGTGTGTTACTTCTACTCATTATAATCTATGTGGTGTGAGATCTCATTGTCATTTTGATTTTCATTTCCCTAATAGCTAGTGATATTGAACATTTTTTATGTGCTTTTTTGCCATTTGTATTTACTCTTTGGAGAAATGCCTAAAGTCTTTTCTCCATTTTTAATTTGGATTGCTTGCTCTTATATTTTTGAGTTGTATGATCTCTTTATATAACATGGAATTCAACATTATTGGATAAGTGGTTGCCAAATATTCTCTCCCATTGAGTGGGTGGTCTTTTCACATTCTTGATGAAGTCCTTTGAATCACAAAAGTCTTTGCAGATGTCCCATTTATTCATGTTTTCTTCTTTGCTCATGTTGTCAGTGTAAGGTTTAAGAATCCACTACCTACCACAGGGTCTTGACGATTTTTCCCTACATTTTCTTCCAGGATTTAATGGTAGTACCTTTTATATTTAGGCCTTTGATCCATTTTGATTTAATTTTTGTATAAGGTGTGAGATAGGGGTCTTTTTTCTTTTTTTGAATATGGATATCCAGGTTTTGCAACACCATTTGGTGAATAGACTGTTCTGCCCCGCCTAGGTGGTTTTGACAGCATTGTCAAAAATCACTTGACCATAGATGTGATGCTCTGTTTTGGGACCATCAATTCAGTCCCATGGTCCATCTATCTTTATGCCAGTACAATGCTATTTTTACCACTGCACCTATGTAATATGTTTTAAAGTGTGGAAGTGAGAGTCCTCCAACTTCACTCTTCCTTTTTAAGATGTTTCTGGCTATTCAGGCCCTTTACCCTTCCAAATATATTTGATAACTGTGTTTTATGTTTCTTTAAAAAATTCTGGTGGAATATTTATTAGGATCACATTGAACCTCTATATCAATTGGCGTACAATTGCCACCTTAAAGGTATTTAGTTTTCCAATTCATGAGCACAGAATATTCTCCCAATTATTTAGATTTTTTAAAATTTCCTTTAGCAATGCACTATCTTTTTTTGAAAAATGCATTTACATCCTTGTTGAGCTTTATTCTTAATATTTGTTTCTTTTAGTCATCAATGTAAATGGAATTTTTTTCTTTACTTCTTCCTCAAATTTTGCATTACTAGTGTATATACACATTACTGATTTTTGTGTATTAATCTTGTATCCTGCCACTCTGCAGTAATGTTTTATAGCCTTTAGTGGCTTTTTTGTGGATTTTAAGGATTTTCTATATATAGGATCATATCATTTGTAAATAGTGCAAGTTTTACTTTCTCATTTCCAATTTGGATGACTTTTATTCTTTTTTCTTGCCTTATTGATCTAGCTAGAAACACTAGCACTATATTAAACAACAGTGGTGACAGTGATCACCCTTGTCTTCTTCCTGATCTCAATGGAAAAGCTTTCACTACTTCATCATTGAGTACAATGTTATCTTTGGATTTTTCATATATGGCCTTTATCATGTGAGAAAGTTTCCTTTGATTCCTATCTTTCATAGTATTTTTATGAAGAAAGGATGCTGCATTTTGTCAAATGCCTTTTATGTATCAAGTGATAGGCTCATGTGATTTCTCTTCTTTGATTTATTAATGAGGTGCATTACACAGATTGATTTTCCTGTGTTGAACCACCCTTGTATGCCTGGTGTAAAACCCACTTAATCATAATGAATATTTCTTTAATGTGTCATTGGATTCAATTAGCAGTATTTTGTTAACAATTATTGCATCTGTATTCAAAAGGGAAATGGATCTGTAATTTTCTTTTTCTTACTATCTTTATCTGGCTTTGGTAATAAGGTGATATTGGCTTCATAGAATGAGTTTAGTAGCATTCATTCTTGTTTAATTTTTTGGAAGAGTTTAAGTTGGTATTATATCATTGAATGTTTGTTATAACTCACCTGTGAAACCATCTGGTCCTGGGCTTTTCATTTTGGGGAGTTGTTTGATGACTTTTTCAATCTTTTTACTTGTGATTGTTTATTTACTTATTTATTTTACCAGGTAGAAAGCAAATGCAGTCCCTCACTACTACAAAGTATGAGGTCGAATGTTCCACATTTGGGGAAATCACAGGGTGTGGCATTTCAGGCAGGTTCTCAGAGGCTGGATGGAGTTCGTGGAAAACCTTGAAAGTTGATGGCTGAAAACAGCTAGTGCCATCCTGCCCCAAGCCTGGTAAGGGGACACAGGACATTTTACATCCACAACTCATTGTTCTTTCTAAATAATGGGATCTCAGCTTTATAAGGAACAGTCTAAGTTTCTTAAAGTATTGCTTCAGCTTCTTAAGGTTTCAGGAACTAAAGTTGAGGAGGAAAATTATTTTCTTTGTTTGATGCTCTATTGCGGTATTGCCCTTGGTTCCCCAAAGAGGGAAACTTAGATCTTAAGGATTGGAAATGGGTAGGAAAAAAGTTAAAGTATAATCAAGAAGCAGGTGGCTCTGTAACACTTGATCATTTAGCCCTGTGGGGTTTGATTAAGGTGGTTTTAGAACCTATTCAGATTGACTCTGATTTTGATCCACCTCTTTGTACCACCCTTCCTACAGCCCTGGACCTACCACCTTCAAAGACTCCTAAAGTTTATGTAGTCAGTCAAGATGAAACTTAAACTGATCATAATTTCATCCTTCAGATGCAATGGTGTTTACAAGAAGGATTAAAAGAGGGTGACTTTGTTGCTTCCTTGTTCACTGTTCTTTTAAATCCTGAACAACAGCCAGTTCATGAGTCTCTCCCCTATAACATCTTTAAGGAATTAAAGCATAGCATAAAATACCATTGTATGCACTCCCCTTATACTGAAGGATTATTGGGGGCATTAGTCAAAACATATCCCATGATTCCTGCTGATTCAAAAACTTTAGTACATGCTTTAACCACCCCTGCTCAATATAGCATTTGGTTAACAGAATATCAAGAGAGAGCAGAGCAACAACATATTAGTAACATTGAACACCAAATACCAGTAACCCTTGAAGCCCTCCTGGGCATTGGGCAATTTACTAATCTCCTAATATAAGCTCAAGCTGATCAATGATTATTTAAACAGTGCTATGAATTGGCTCACAGAGCCTGAATGGCCATCCCTGAAGGAAAAACTCTTAAAAAATCCTTTGCACCTATCCGGCAGGGGGCACATGAACCATATATGGATTTTATTGATTGACTTAAAGAAGTTATGGATAGGCAAATAGATAACAACCAGGCCACTGAAACAACTGTTAATGCAGTTGGCCTATGAAAATGCTAATGTAGATTGTCAACAAGTTATTCTATCTGTTAAATCTATGGCTGTCACTATTGGAAACTTTTTAAAAGCCAGTCAGAATTTCGGACCTGAAATTCACAAAGCAAAAGTTTTAGCTGCCATTATGACTTGTAATGCCACTTGCTTTAAATGTGGAAAAAAAGGACAAAAAATGTGGAAAAAAACTGCAACTCTCATTCTTTAGGATCAGGGTGGTTCCCTAATCAAATATACTCTTGCTGTAAAAAAGGCAAACATTGGGCAAATCAATGTAAGGCTCTCTTTGATGATCAAGGACACCCTTTGTCAGGAAACTTCAGGAAGAGCAGGGTTCCTGGCTCTCCAAAAACATTCTGGAGCAAATCGTAGCCTTTGGGGTATGCCTGACCTACAGTCACTGACCTTAAAGCAACCACCACTGACAGCGCAGGGCTCGACCTATGTGTTGCCCAAGAAATAACTCTTAAGGAGCAAAATGAAGTAGAACTAGCTCCTACTGGGGTTTGAGGTCCTCTCCCGGCCAACACTTTTGGTCTCCTCCTGGAACATTCCAGTACTATCCACTCAAGTGTTGTTGTTCAGCCCGGAATTATTAATAATGATTACACTGGAGAATTCAAATTATGCTCAGCTCTCCCTCATTCCAAGTTATACTGAAGGGGCAGAGAGTAACTCAGCTATTACTCTTACCTCAACCCAAATTAATCTCTACTACAAAACTATGGCAAGGAGGTTTTGGGAGCATTAACTCTCAGAAGTTTGGTACCCACTCTTTACAAAGTCATAAACCTATGTTATCTTTTTCTATTAATGGGAAAATTTTTGCTGGATTGGTAAACACTGGAGCTGATGTCTCAGTAATTTCTGAAGATTCCTGGCCATCTTCTTGGCCTAAATAATCTTGTCCTTTTCCTTTGAAAGGCATAGATAGATCCCCTAACACCTACTGACGTTCCTCTCCCTTACAGGTTATTGGGCCACAAGGCCAGGAAGGACAATTCTAACCTTATATTGTCCCTATATCTATCAACTTATGGAGGTGAGACCTTCTCTCACAATGGGATGCTCAGGTTATCATTTCACATTTTTAGGAATGGCCACTGGCAGATTAACTCCTCTGCCCTTAACCTGGACTTCTAATAAGCCTATTTGGGTTAACCATTGACCCTTATCAGAGGAGAAACTCCATCATGCTTCATCTTTTTGTTCAAAAACAATTGTCCAATGGTAGACTTGAAGTTTCTCATAGTCCATGGAATACCCCTATATTTCTTATTCCTAAGAAGTCTGGAAAATGGAGACTTATACATGATCTCTGATGAATTAATAAATTAATCCAACCTATGGGAGCCCTTCAACCTGGCCTTCCTAATCCTGACATGATCCCTAAAGAAAAGACTCTCATCATTACAGATTTAAAAGATTGCTTTTTCACTATACCATTAGCTACACAAGATAAGGCTTAATTTGCCTTTTCCCTTCCTTCTATTAATCATAATGCTCTGATGCAGCACTATTGATGAACAGCCCTCCCACAGGGGATGGTTAATAGCCCCACAATTCGTCAGTACCTTATACCTCAACTCTTGAAATCAATTCAAAATAAATATCCAAAAATTATCTTATATCATTTCATGGATGATATATTTCTTTCAGCCCCTACAGACGATTTTTAACAAATTTTATTGCAAGAAATTTTAAAGGTTATCCAGGACAATGGACTATTAATTGCTCAGGAAAAAATCCAAAATGTGGAACCCTGGCAATATTTGGAGTATATCCTTGCAAACTGCACTGTATGACCTCAACATTTGCAATTAACCTGGTACTCTACTGTTACTTTAAATGATTTACTACATTTATTAGATGTTATTAACTGGATTCACCCAGTCTTAGGCATTCCTACTTATCAGCTATAACATCTTTTTGATACCCTTTCAGGGGACTCTCAGCTAACTTCAGTTAGAACCCTCACTCCTGAGGCCAAAAAAATTTATCTCTCATCACAACTGCCATATCTAAAAAATATCTTCATAGATATAATCCTGATTGCTCTATTCATCTTTTCTGTGTATTTACTCCACATTCTCCTACAGGTATAATTGGACAGCTCACCCCTTCCATGTGTATCCTTGAATGGGTATTCTTAGCATATACACCAAAAAATCTCTAACTCCTTACTTTCAATCCCTTTCTTTTCTAGTCTCCAAAGAGGGACAACGCTGTTTGCAGATCACTGGAAAAGATCCAGTTTATATTTTTATTCCAATTACCAGTGGCCAGTTTAACACTCTTTTTTCTGCTTCCTTAGATTTCCAATTGTCTATGCTTGATTTTTTATGGTGAAGTAAATTTCACTCTACCGTAGGATAAATTATTACAATTCCACTTGTTATCCTTCATTTTACCACATGTTGTCTCACATCAACCCATTCCATGAGCATTTGCTGTTTTTGTAGATGGATCTGGATGCAGATATTATTTAAATATTATCAGTGATTTTGCTTATACAGTCTATTTTGTTTGTACTATTCAAACCACATTGATTAAACTTTCTAATGATAAAGGTTTACACTCTCTTTTCCTTATTCTCAAATCCCTGCTGGACCAATGTTCTGAGCCCATTTATATTGTGCATGCCCATTCACATACTTCTTTGCCAGGTCCACTTCCTGAACAAAATGACTGTGCTGACCATCTTGCCATGGTGTCAACCCTCGCTTTTCATCAAGCTCCAGATTCTCATGATTTCTTCCAACAAAATGTGAAAGCCTTAGTAAAACAATTTCATCTTTTTTTTTCCAGGCTAAACAAATTATTAAAAGATGTGCTGATTGTCAAGCAATTACTTCTCCCATTCTAGTTAAAGGTGTCAATCCTCTTGGACTCCGGAAAATTAACTTTGGCAAGTAGATGTTACTCATTTTCCTTCTTTTGATAAACTAAAATATATACATGTTAATATTGATACTTTTTCTCTTTGCATTTTTACCTCCCTTCATACAGGTGAATATTCTTCCTATGTTCATTCTCATCTGTTACAGGCATTTGCTGCATTGGCACATCCACAAACTCTCAAAACTCACAACGGCCCTGGTCATACTTCTCATAGTTTCCATCTTTTCCTACAAGAATGGAGTATTCAAAACATTACTGGTATTCCTCATAATCCTCAGGGCCAAGCCATTGTTGAGCGTATACATCATCTTCTTAAAACTTATTTAAAAACAAAAAAGGGGGGGAATAAGGGTCTACCTGCCCATGATCAATTACAGAAGGTTTTATATACTTTAAAAATTTTAAATAGAGATTCACATTCTCACTCAGCTATTAAAACGTATTTTTCAATAAAACCACAGCATCATGAACATTCTTTGTTTCGATACAGAGACCCAGAAGCTGGGCCAGACTGGCAAGGACTTGCCTCATTGATATCTTGTAGTCTTGGTTATGCATGTATTTCTACCTCTTCAGGCATTCAGTGGTTGCTGGCAAGAAATATCAATCCTTTTCATGGATCTGTCTTAAAAGGGTCTCCAAGAACCCACCTTCAAGTTGGATGTGGGAGTGTCCTAACTCAAATAAGAAGCTCCTTTACCTCCCCTTGGGACTTAAATCTTTAGAGACTAGGTTTCTCCTTTTTTAATAGACAGCAAATGGTTGTACGGTATATCAAAGGCAATGTTTCCTGTACTAATAATCCACAAAGCAATGCTACTACTGTTAAAAGTACAAATAACTCTGTCATAATATGCACTACCCATCCCTGCATATTTTTGGTCACCTCGAATCATACTCTTCTCAAAATATTGGAAGGTTACAATATCAGTATTCATGCTCCTGCCTATTATCTTAACTGTCTAACACATCACAATGTTACTATTTTAAATTTAACAACTCTGTTTTAAAAAGACAAGTTCAACTATGGATACCTGTTAATATTACCTGAGAATAGCAGCCTCCTTCTGGATTCTCCATCCACACTGAAGGTCTTGAAAAGTTACACGTAAAACGCTTCCTTGGAACTCTTATATCTGCAATCATCTCTATTGTTGCTATTACCACACTCGAAGCTACCGCTGCCACTAATTAATAACAACCATTCAAACTGCTGATCAATTTGATTCTTTCATGGATAATGTTGCCAATGAATTGTTAATTCAAACCAGTGAGATGGTGAAATCATGTCTGAATTAGATGCTCTAGAGGCCACTGTCTTTTGGATTGGACAACAGGAAGCTCTCAATACTAGGTTAAAATTATCTTGTGATTTTAATTTTTCACATATCTGTGTTAGCCCCATTACACATGATACATGGAATGATTCCTGGCGAATAACTCAACAAAAATTAACTAATGACTTTCACACCAATTTAACTAAGGAATTGCTTTCCCTCCAACAAGATTTACATAAGAAACATCATATTAGCAATCTGAAATATTCTGCCACTATTGCATCTATTCTTGGGGATTTAAAACCCACTCAATGGCTCCCACATCTTAATATTCATGATTGGATTAAATCAATAGTTATTATGTGTGTTATTACTCTTTTAATTTGTGTGTGCTGAAAGATAAAAACCCTCAAATGAAAAGATAATTTCTTCTTTACTTTCATTAATTTAAAAAATAAAAAGGGGGAGATGTGGCATGTCAGAGCCTGGATTGAGTTCATGGAAATCCTTGAACATTGACAGCTGAAAAAGGCTAGTGCTATCCTGCACCAAAGCTGCTTCTCATGACATCTTTTACTCCTTGATCTTTGTTTAAAGATCAACCATCTGTAGTTACCTAGAGAGACTGAAGAAGCTTCATCCTCCTTCTTCTGCTGCCTAGGGTGTGGATGGAGTTGCTTGTGTGGGCTGGGAACTAAATATAGAGGACAAAATTGATGCAATTGCCCAGATAAAATGATGTAACACTGGTGCTCCTCCTCTGCTTCCAGGGGTAAGGATGGACCCCTGGAGTGCCCAACAATCTAAACCAAGTGGGTGGAAAGCATAGTAATTGTCCTGAGAGGCTAAAAGGCCATTGTCTTTTCTGCCATTTAAGGGATAGGGATAGAACCACAGGTGTCTTACAAACCAGCCCATGTGGATTGAATGCATCTGCAGTTGCCCAGAGCGGCTGAGGAAACACAGCTCCTCTCTTATCCTATTGGAGGATGAGGGTGGAGCTTCAGACACACGAGAGTCTAGGCTGTGCAGGCTGAAAGTGGAGGGTGGAGGGTGGAGAAACATTGCCCCCTTCTTGTACTATTGTTAGGTTGGGGTGGAGCCAACACACACATCAGTCCACTCTATGCAGGCCAAAAGCATCTGTAGATGGACAATGAAGCAGAGGAAACACAGCTTCTCTATGATCCTATTGGGGGAGCATGATGCAATTATAGGTGTCTGACTATTCATTCTCTGCTGGTCCTTTAAGCCATTTCTAAGCACTCATAGTAGAACACTGAATGAAGAAACTCTGCTTACTGCACCTATATCAATAAATTCAACCCTATCCAACTCTATGTTCCTTCCACCATTATCCCCTCTTAATATCCATTTCCACACATATTCCCCTGATTCCTGTCTATATAAATTGGAAAAATTATGCAGTTGTTTTGGAGCAGAGAACACGTCCTCTTGGGTCACATTTTGTAGCACACTTTTCAGGTCTTTCAAGACTTCAGACTAACTATGGGTCTGGAAGCAAAGGTGGGGTAGTTGGGGGTGAGTCATTAGAGAAATTAGTGGTTTCTTGTGAATCAATTATTTCCAGGTGTTCCTTTACAGTTCCATCTGGTGGAACAGGTTAATCTTTGACTGAGACATGAGGGCCATAATCTCAGGGCAGGCAATTACAGGTCTCTCAAGCAAAGCATGTGTGATGGCTTGGAGTTAAGTCTCCAGAAAAACATTTTCTTAATTCATTCTTGTGTGTGTGGGCCCATTATAAATTTGATATTTTGATGAAGTTACTTCAATTACGTTGTGGCCCAAGTAAATCAGGTGGAATTTTAATCCAGATTACTGAAGTCATTCATAAGCAGAGTAAAAGTCAGACAGGTTGAAAGGCCATAAGGAGCAGCCAGATC
>JAQZBX010071622.1:0-15208 GCA_029593785.1 Cabassous unicinctus | reverse complement strand
CCTGTCTTGTTTTCTTCTTGTTGTGCTTCTCCTTCCTTTGTTTCTAAGTATTTTCTTTTATTCTTTTTTTTAATAACAATTTTCTCTACCTATGTAAACTTTTCTCTCTGTCTTTATATTTTCTGTTTTCTGTTGCTGTTCTTTCATTCCATCTCTTTTTGCTTGGTCTTCAAGTTTCTTCTCACGTCCCTCTCTCTCCACTTTCTGTTTCCTTTCCTTTTTTATTTTTTTTCACTTATTTATTTATTTTACTTTTGCTTTTCCCCTCTTCTCATCATTTTAGCCTTTTAATTCATCCTATATTTTTCTCTATTCTGTTTTTTGTTTCATGGTTTCTATTCCACTTTTCTAATATTACTCCCCTGTATTTCTTACTCATCTTTATTCAGTTTCTAGGTCTTCTATGTTTTTTTTCCTAACTTTTACTATTATTACCACTATAAATCTTTTTCTTTTCCTATTTCTCTGGTCCTAACTTTTTTTTTCAAGGGAACATAGATGACAAGAAGGAAATAGAATAAGAGGAAAGAAATGTCAAAGTGAAGCTTTACCACACTTAAAAACAAGAAAATAAAACCATAGAGTAAGAGAAGCTAATCAACTGAAGAAATCCATCAAGATAAACAGATGCCTAGACAGCAACAAAAAAGTATAAACCATGCTAAGAAACAGGAAGACATGCTCCAGTCCAATGAACAAACTAAAGAACAAGAAGAAATGCAGGACATAGAAAAAGTAAACAGAAATGTCCAAAAATTATGATGAATCAACTTAATAAAATAAAGGAAGAGATTAAGGACATTAAGAAGAAACAGGGAGAATATACTGAAGAAATTGAAAACATACATAAAAAGATAATGGATATGATGGTGATGAATTGCACAATCCAAGAAATCAAAAATACACTGAAAGCACATAACAGAAGATTATAACAGGCAGAGGAAAGAATTAGCAATGTGGAAGACAGTATATCTGAAATCTAACAGTAGTGCGGATAGATAAAAAGAAAAAATCAAGTAGGGACTTAGGGATTTGAATGACAACATGAAATGCACAAATACATACATTACAGGCATACCAGAGGGAGAAGAGAAGGGAAAGGGGACAGAAGGTGTGTTGAAGAAAATAATGGCTGAAAACTTCCCAAACCTATTGAGGGAGATGGATGTATATGTCCAGTAAGCACAGTGCACCCTAAACAGTGTAAATCCTAAAAGGCCTACTCCAAGTCATGTATTGCCAAATTCTCCAATGCTCAAGAAAAAGAAAGAATACTGAAAGCAGCAAGAGAAAAGAGAACCATCACATACAAGGGAAGTTCAATAATATTAAGTGCTGATTTCTCATCTGAAAGAATGGAGGTAAGAAGGCAGTGGTATGACATAGTTAAGGTGCTGAAGGAAAAATACTTCCCACCAAGAATAACCTATCCAGTAAATTTGGCATTCACAAATGATGGAGTGTTCAAAATATATACTGATAAACAGAAATTAAGAGAGTATTTCAATAAAAAACCTACATTTCAAGAAATACTGAAGGGAGATCTGAAGGTCAAAGGGAAAATGAGAGAGGGAGTTCAAGGAGAGTGTAAGAAAAACTAAAAAGGCAAAAAGAAAAAGAAAAACAACATATGACATACATGAACCCAATGAAAATATGGGTAATGTAAGTAATTCCTTGACAGTAATAACATTGAAAGCTAATGGAATAAACTCACCAGTCAAGAGACACAAATTGGCAGAATGGATAAGGAAATATTATCCATCTACAGGCTGTCTACAAGAAACCCATCTTACACCCAGGGATTCAAGGATGCTGAAAGTAAATGGTTGGAAAATGGTTTTACAAGCACACAATAACCAAAAATGTATGGGAGTAACTATAATAATATTGGACAAAATAGACTTTAAATGCAAAGCTATTGTAATAGAGAAAAATGGGGGATTGTGGAAACATGGTTGACAGGTTAGACATATAAATCTTAGCTCTCATTAAAACAATAAAAAAAAGCCAGAGGCTACAGTGAGGACCTGCTTTGGGGCACAGCAAACCAGGACACTGCTTATCAACTTCCAAGAGAGCACGGGTCGGAGACACGAAGAAGCCAATACAAGTAACCATGAGTTATTAAACCTCACAGCTGCCAGAAAGGGCCCCCTCCCCCACCCCTGAGATATTAAGCAATGGTAAAACTCCTGATGAATTGTATCTAACAGAGTAAAGCAGACACCTACCTCCACAAGAAGTACTCTCAGTCATCTAGGAGGGTACTGGACAGATTAGGAAGCCAGGAATAATCAGGGGTAGCCTATCTCAGTGGTGTGAAGGGGTACATATACCCGGCCCTCAGGGCAGACAGACTAGGTGGAAACCCAGCCCCCTGCTCCAAACATGTGTGTGATGCCAGATTCCCTGCAAGAAAGAGGGGTTGGGGAGAGCAGAGAGTGATTTTTTTGCAGTGAGTTTAGCCAGCTGGGCCCCCCTTGGGTATCAGAAGAGACCCAGACTTGACAGGGAGAGGGGATGGGGAACATCCCAGGTTGGTGGTCACACCCAGCCACCTAGGTAAAGAGAGAAATTACATCAGAGAGGAGGCAGAGATAGGCAGCGATCAGCACCACTCCAGCTGACTGCAGGTGATCTAACCTGCCCTAGAGAAAAGGGGCTGATAGCCTTCTGAAAGTCTAATTAACCCAAGGAGGCAGAATAGCTCAGTGGAAGAATTCCTGCCTATCATGTATAAGGTCCCTGGCTCAATTCTTGGCTATTCCTTGAGAGAAGATCCATCAGGTTATCAGGCAGCCAGCTAAAACTTTATGACAGGGAACATATAGACATTTTCTTTGTATTAGCTTTTATTGGATCTCTTAATTTTTAAAAAAAATTCATTTTCTTATTATTTTCTTACTTTACTCACTAAAACACAGTACAAAACCTGCAGAGGGAAGGCTGCAGGATGAGTAATTGAGGAACACCAACAGCATGAGAAGATCCTTAGGGGTCTAAGAAAGAAGGCTGTTTTTCTGTGTTTATTATTTTTATTTTCTTCTATCTCCTTTTTTTAAAAAAAGAAGTTGCTGCTGTCTTTTCTCTTCCTTGTTTTGTATGCCCTCCCTTTCTTTCTCTATTTGTTTACTTTTGCTTTTTCTTTCTTTCATTCTTTTGGTTACTGATCTATTCTACTTATGCTACTTATCTTCACTCCTTCATCTTTATACCTTTTGTTTTCCATAGTTGTTCTTTCATTCCACATCCTTTAGTTGATCTCCAGTTTTTCTTGTTTGTATTTATCTATCTCTCCCCTTTTCTCTGTAATACTCTTTTTCACTTTTTTCTTTCTCTCTTCTCTGTTTTCTTTTCCTCTCTTCTCACTATTCCAGCATTTTAATTCATTCTATATATTTATTTCTCTATTCTCTTTCTTCTTTAACTATTTCAATTCCACTTTCCTAATCCTATTCCTCTGTGCTTCTTACTCATGTCAATTTTTCAATTTCCTAGGTCTTGTACATTTGCTCTCTTGCCTTTTACTAATACCATTGCTATCATTCCTTTTTTCTTCCTACCTATTTCCTTTTATCTGCTCCCATTTTTTTCCCAAAGGAACATAGGCAGATCTCTCTCACAAAAAACAGCTGAGTGGGGACAAGATCCTGCCTGAGTGAGCTGTTTTGGGAACCCACAGAGTAGGAAGCCTCAGGGCATTGATCTGGAGGGAGCTAGATGAAGATATACATTCCTCAAGGTGCTGCTGGCTTGATTCTTGTTTACTGTGTTTCCTCTTCCTCAATTTCCCCTTTTCTGTATATACCAATCTTGTATACAAAGGCTATCTCTTTTTCATCCTTCTTCAGTCTATCTTCTGCTCTCTGTTGTTGTTCTAGCATTCCTCCTCACATTGTTTAGTCCCCAAACTTTATGGTTTTTATTTCTACCTCATCTATTGTGTTCCTTTTCTTTTATTAACCTTTTTTTCTTTTTGTCTTTTCTTTTCTCATTCTCTCTCTCATCATACTGGACTTTTAATTCACTCTATATATTTTTCCTTATTTGGTTTCAATATCATTGTTGGTACCCTCTTTTCTACTCCTACTAATCTACACTGCTTTTTTTATTCATTTTCCAAGGTATTAAATAGTTCTTCTTCTAACAATAACTATTATTATTACTATTATCCTTTTATTTTCTTTACCTCCTTCACGTTCACTGGACCTAATTTTTTCCTCCAAATGAACATACACAACTACAATAAAATAGAATAAGAAGAACAATGTGTCAAAGAGAAAACTTACACACAAAAAGACAGCAATTAAATAAAACCATAGTGAAAAGAGAGAAGCTAATCAACTGAATAAACCCATCAAGATAAAAGGATGACCAGAGGGCAACAAAAAATTACAAACCATATTAAGAAACAGGAAGACATTGTTCAGTCCAATGAACAAACTAAAAACCAGGAAGAGGTGCAGAACATTGAACAACTAATCAAAGCTGTCCAAACAAATATCGTGGACCAACTTAATTAAGTGAAGGAAGAGATTAAGGATATTAAGAAGACACTGGGAGAACATATTGTAGAAATTGTAAACATACATAAAACAATAAGAGATATGATGGTGAATGAATGGCACAATCCAAGTAATTAAAAAGACACTGGAAGCACATAACAGTAGATTTGAACAGTCAGAGGAAAGAATTAGTGATGTGGAAGACAGTACTTCTGAAATCAAACAGATAGTAGTACAGATAGATAGATAGAAAAATCCAGCAGGGACTTAGAGATTTGAATGACAACACAAAACACACAAACATGCACATTATAGTCATCCCAGAGGAAGAAGAGAAGGGAATGGGACAGAAGGGGTGTTGGAGGAAATAATGACTGGAAACTTCCCAACTCTATTGAGGAAGAAGGATGTACAAGTCCAGGAAACACAGCACACCCCATACAATATATATCTCAACAGGCCTACTCCAAGACATATAATAGTCAAATTGTCAAATGCTCAAAACAAGGAGAAAATACTGAAAGCAGCAAAGAAAAAAGAACCATCACATACAAGAGAAGCTCAATAAGATTAAGTGTTGATTTCTGTCTGAAACCATGAAGGCAAGAAGGCAGTGGTGTGACATATTTAAAGTACTAAGAGAAAAAAACTTCCAGCCAAGACTTCTCTACCCAGCAAAGCTGGAATTCAAAAATGATGGAGAGTTCAAGATATTCACAGATAAACATAATTAAGAAAGTATGACAATAAGAAACTGGTCCTTCAAGTAATACTAAAGGGAAGTCTGCAGGTTGAAATGAAAAAACAGGAGAAAGAGAGCTGGAGGGGAGTGTAAGAACAACTTAAACAGCAAAAAGAGATATAAAAACAATATATGAAATATATAAATCCAGAGAAAGTATGGCTAATGTAATTCCGTGAGAGTAACAACAATGAATGTTAATGCATTAAAATTAAAAGTCAAGAGACAGAGATTGGCAGAATAGATTAGGAAATATGACCCACCTATATGTTGTCTACAAGAAATCCACCTTAGACCCAGGGATTCAAGGAAGCTGAAAGTGAATGGCTGTGAAACAATCTTACACACAAACAATAGCGAAAAAAGGGTGGGAGTAGCTATACTAATATTGGACAAAATAGAATTTAAATGCAAAACTATTGTAAGAGAAAAAGATGGACACTATATATTAGTGAAAGGGGTAATCTTCCAAGAAGAAAGAACAATAATAAACATTTATGCACCTAACAGGGGTGTCTCAAAATACATGAGGCAAACAGTGGAAAAACTAAATGCAGAAATAGATGCCTGTACAATTATAGTGGGGGACTTTAATACATCATTTTCACCATTAGACAGAACATCTTGACAAAGAATCAATAAAGAAACAAAGACTTTGGTTAACACATTAGAGGATCTGCATCTCATATACATATACAGAACATTAAACCCAAATACAGTGGGATACACATTCTACTCCAGTGCCCATGGATCATACTCCAAGATAGACCACATACTAGGCCACATAAAAAATCTCAATGAATCCAGAAACATTGAGATTATACAAAGTAATTTCTCAGATCACAATGGAATGGAATTGAAAATCAGTAAGGGCCAGAGAACCAGATTAGGCATAAAGATATGGAATTTAAAAAGCACACTTTTAGACAAATAGTGGATCAAAGAGGAAATCTCAAAAGCGAACTGTAACTACCTTGAAACGAATGAAAATGACAACACTACATATTTAAACCTATGGGGTGCAGGAAAAGCTGTACTGAGAGGGAAATTCATACCCATAAATGCATATATAAAAAAAGAAGAAAGAGTTAAAATTGAAGACCTAACTCTACACCAGGCGGAATTGGAAAAACAACAACAAACTAAACCCAAAGGAAGTAGAAAGAAGGAAATAACAAAGATTAGAGCAGAACTAAATGAAATAGAAAATAAGAAAGCATTAGAAAAATAAAGAAACCCAAAAGCTGGTTCTTCAAGAAGATCAATAAAATTGGCAAACCATAAGCCAGACTAACATAGAAAAAAAGAAAGCTGATGCAAAAATGCCAAAAAACAAATGAGGAAGGGGATATCACCACCTACACCAGGTAAATAAAAGAGTATCATAGGAGGATACTTTGAAAACTTGTATGACAACAAGAATGATAATTTAGAGAAAATGGACAAATTCCTAGAAATTCACAAGCAGCCAACTTTGATGAAATAAGAAATTGATGAAGCTATCAGTCCAATTACAAGTAAAGAGATAGACTCAGTCATCAAAAACCTCCCAACTAAGAAAAGCCCAGAACCAGACAGCTTCACAGGTGAATTCTACCAAACATTCCATAAAGAACTAACACCAATCCTGCTTCAGCTCTTCAGAAAAATAGAAGCAGAGGAAACATTGCTTAACTAATTCTATTATACCAGCATTACCTAATACCAAAGCCAAACAAAGATGTCACAAGAAAGGAAAATTACAGAACAATCTCTCTAATGAACCTAGATGCTAAAATCCTCAAAAAAATATTTGCTAATCGCATTCAACAACATATCAAACGAACTATACACCATGACCAAGTGAGTTTCATCCCACATATGCAAGGATGGCTCAACATAAGAAAATCAATCAATGTAATACACCACATAAACAGATTGAAAGAAAACAATCACATGGTCATCTATAGAGATGCCAAAAAAGGATTCAACAAAGTACAACATGCATTCCTGATAAAAAACTGCAAAAGATCAGAATAGAAGGAAACTTTCTGAATATGATAAAGGGTATATATGAAAAACCACAGTTATCATCATCTTCAATAGTGAAATCCTAAACGCTTTCCCTCTAAGATCGGGAACAAGACATGGATGCCCACTATCACCAGTCCTATTTACATTGTCTTAGAAGTACTTGCATGAGCACTGAGGCAAGAAAATATTTAAAATATCCAAATTGGAAGGAAGAAGTAAAAATTGCACTATTTGCAGACAACATGACCCTATATATAGAAAGCCTGAGAAGGAAATTAAAAAAAAATACCATTACAATAGTAACTAAAAGAATCAAATACCTAGGAATAAATTTAAGTATATATGTAAAGGACTTATATACAGAAAACTACACAACACTGTTAAAGGAAATCAAAGAAATTAAATAAGTGGAAGAATATTCCCTGTTAATGGATAAGAAGAATAAACATCATTAAGATGTCTATCCTACCCAAACTAATCTACAGATTTAATGCAATCCCAATAAAAATCAACAAAGTATTTTTGAACAAATGGGAAAAACTAACTAAAAATTTTATTTGGAAGGGTATGAGGCCCCAAATTGCCAAGGACATATTGAAAAAGAAAATGAAATTGGGGGAGTCACACTACCTGACTTTAAAACATACTACAAAGCTACAGTGGTCAAAACTGCATGGTATTGGAACAAGGATAGACATACCGACCAATGGAACTGAATTGAGAGTTCTAATATAGATCCTCATGTATACAGTTATCTGATATTCAACAAGGCCACCAGGCCCACTCAATTGGGAGATAAGGGCCTCTTCAAAAAATGGTGCTTGGAGAACTGGATATCCACATCCAAAAAAATAAGAGAGGAACTCCATCTCACATCTTATACAAAAATCAATTCAAGATGGATCAAAGATCTAAATAAGAACCAAGAGTGTAAAGACCTTGGAAGATAATGTAGGGAAATACCTACAGGACCTTGTAAAAGGAAATGGCTTCTTGAACATCACACCCAAAGCACAGGCATTGAAAGAAAAAAATATATAAATGGAATCTCCTCAAAATTAAAAAAAATTTGCATCTCAAAGGATGTTATCAAGTAAAAACGCAGCCAACCCAATGGGACAAAGTATTTGGCAACCATATATGTCATAGGAGCCTAATATCCAGCATATATAAAGAAATCCTACACCTCAAAAATAAAAAGGCAAACTACCCATTTAAAAAATAGGCCAGTGACCTGAAAAGACACCTTTCCAAAGAATAAGTACAAATGGCTTAAAATCACATGAAAATGTGCTCATCATCACTAGCTATTAGGGAAATGCAAATCAAAACTACAATGAGATAACATCTTACACCAATTAGAGTGGTGGCTATGAAAAAACAGCAGACTCTAAGTGTTGGGGAGGTTGTGGAGGAATGGGAACCCTCATTCATTGCTGGTGGGAATGTCGAATGGTCCAGCCACTGTGGAGGACAGTATTGTGGTTTCTCAAAAAACTAACTATAGAACTTCCATATGATCCAGCGATTCCACTGCTGGGTATATACCCTGAAGAACTGAAAGCAAAGACACAAACAGATATATGCACACCAATGTTCATAGCAGCATTTTTCACTATTGCCAAAATTTGGAATCAACCCAGGTGCCCATCAACAGATGAATAGATAAAGAAAATGTGGTACATGCATACAATGGAATATTATTCAGCTGTAAGAAGGAATAAAATGCTAACACAAGGGATAACATGGATGAATCTTGAAGACCTTATGTTGAGTAAGCAAGCCAGGCATTGAAGGATGAACAGTACATGAACTCACTGATATGAATTAAGGAAATTGAGCAGTATCAGAGAGCTATTGCCTATAAGATAGGTTTACAAGAAATAGAAAGAGAAGAGAAGGTTGTGAGCCATTACCCATATGGATGTAATCTTTGGTAAAGTGATAGAGTATAGTTGCATATTGAAGGGATAGGCCAGGAGGATAGTGATATTATTGGGTTGGGTGGTGCAGGGTTGACAGGTGGGTAGATTGGGAAGGGTGGATTAGAAGGTCCAGGATTATGGGGGGAGAGTTTGGAGAGGGACCTGGTGAACAATGATGATTTGTGGGTATGTGGTTGAAAGTACAAATTTGGGAATGCTCTTATGTCTATATGACAAGGAAAGGTTACTGGTTAGGGTGTTGGATGGGGGGACATTAGGGACAGTCAAACCTGGAGCATCTATGGAGTGCATGAGTGATAATTTTGTCATAATGGGTTGTATCAGTGAATGAAGAGGCACATAATGAGCAGGAAGGAGTTGTACTCCCATTCTCGGGAAGACCGATTTGTTCAGAAATTGACAGCCGGTAGTCTCGTGAGAGCAAGGGCAGTTCCTAATATTGGAAGACAAACCAGTGTGTCAAAAATTCAGTCTTGTTCCATATAACTATGAATCTTGTCATTCAACAATTCAAGCTAGGGGGTTGCCATGGGCCCTGGGGGGAAGGGGAAGGAGGAATAGAATAGATCAAACAGGGGGCATTGATTGGCCAGTGGAAATGTTCTGCATAATCTTACAGTGATGGACAGAAGACATGGTAAATATCAACAAAATTTTTAAAAGTGTACAGTCTAAAATGTAAACCATAATGTAAACCATCGACCTTGTTTAGTAGCTTTGTTTCACTATTTGTATATCAGTTATAACAAAGGTACCATCCCCATATATAAAGGTATTAATATGGGAAGGAGGAAAGGGGGAAGATGTTTGGCATATAAGATTCTCCTGTATTCTGTGTGTGACTTTGCTGTGACCTAAAACTTCTTTGAAAACAAAATGAGAAATAGTGAGACACTGGGGAATGAGTAGGAGAAGGTGCCACAGTACAGACAGGACACCAGATATAGCGGTGATGAAAGGCAAAATGTCAAAAAATTTTAAAAAAATATTTTTCATTTTTTAAAATATCCCAACATTTTAATTTAATTTTATTTTAGTTTTTATAATTTTTATGAATTTTATATTTTATTTTTAAACTTTTCATTATTATTTTATTTTCCTATTAATTGTATTTGGCTATTGTAATGGCCTCATCTTTGAAGAAGCTTTGGATCACAGAACGGTTACAACTGAGGCAGGAAAGGATCATTGGTGTGGGGTATCAGGGATGGGGGATGCATGAGAGGAAGTTCACCTGAGCACACATATAAGGTATGTAAAAAAGTTCAAATGTTCATGGGACATTGTCACAGTGGGTGGAGACTCACACACAAACCGAGAGAGAATACTGAATTCCCATCCTGGAGGGTTCTTCCACATTCTCTAAAGAAGCAGCAACAGTCCCCCAAATGTAGGGGTAGTGCCTCGCAAAGGAGGATGATTCACGGAAGGGTAACTTGATATTGATGACTATGCTTATGAACCTTTGCACTAGAAATTGAAACTTAGCCTACTGGTATGGGGTGCCTAAAGGTTGCCTCCTGAGAGTTGCCTTGTTGCTCAAATGTCGCCTGTCTCTAAGCCAAACTCAGCATATGAATGCATTACTTTCCTCCCAGCATGGGACTTGACTCCCAGGGATGAGCTTCCCTGGCACTGAGGGATTGCTACCAAGTGCCAACTAACAATGCAACTGGAAAAAGGCCTTGAATAAAATGGAGGAAAGGATCAATCAAATGAGTTTATATGGCTAAGAGACTTCAAAGTGAGTCAGGAGGTCATCTGAGAGGTAATGCTGATACACATCTCAGCAGGATCTCATAGACTGCCAAAGTAGATACTACCCCAAATAGTGGGGCTCCTGATGGCTTTGGAGACACCCAGATCCTATGGTCAGGCAGATAGCTACAGAGTTTGGTGCCTTGCCATTGGGTTCTACTTGGTTTTGTGCTCCTAAGAATGACAGTGTTGGATTCAATTATGTCTTCCCTGATATAATTGGAATGTAATAATTATTACATTGTAATAATGGCTAATCTGTCCCTTTTATTTAAACCTACACTTGGTAATGGAGTTTGTAGGTGTACATCCAGAGACTCGAGTCTTTGGGCTGTTTGTATGCCAGCTGGGCTTGGAGCCTCAATGGAGTTGAAACACCTACTCTACAGCTCATTGGATTCACACAGGACACCTGGTGGGGATACAATGATGGACAATGGCCATCCCAGGGACTGGAGAGCATCTGCAGCTGTAGGCAGGATAGTCCCATCCATCTTCTTCATGGATATAAACTCCCTCTCCATTGGAGGTGGAGTGGATGTCACCATCCCAGAATCATTAGGATTGGGGAAAGAAATATGGACTAGAGTGGACTTAATAGTATTCTACTATAGACATATTGTGATTCTAGCAATGGAAGAAATTACAACATTGATGTGGAGCCTGTGGCCATTGGAGGCTCTGGTGACAAGAAATGGTAAAAACAAATGTAATATGGGGGCTCTTTTGTGACTAGGGTATCATCCTGAGTGACATAGCAACAACAGATATAGGCCATTTTATATCATCACACAATATGGAGAACTGTGTGGGAGAGGGACTAGACTACAATGTGAACTATGGTCCATGCTTAATAGCAAAGCATCAGGATGGATTTATCAATTGGAATCAATGAATGAACACTAATGAAGGATGATCATGTGGGAGGTTGTGGGAAATGTGGGGAGTGGGACATATGGGAATCCCTATATCTTTTGTGTAACATTTATGTAATCTAAGATCTTTTAAAAAAATAATAATAATAATCTGTAGAACAAAAGGAAAAAATTTAAAAAATAAAAAAAATGATTTCACAGTCAGAAAAAAAGAGACAAAGATGGACACTATATATTAACAAAATTGGTTAGTAAAACTACATATTAATAAAATCTATCAACAAGAAAGAACAGTCATAAACATTTATGCACCTAACCAGGGTGCCTCTTAATATATGAAGCAAACACTGGAAATATTAAGTGGAGAAATAAATGTCTCTACAATTTTAGTGGGATACTTAAATAAAACATTATCATCATTAGACAGACATCTCAACAGAGAATAAACAAAGACTAAATGATATATTAGAGGATCTGGACCTAAGAAACACATACAAAATATTACATCCAAATACAGTGAGATATGCATTCTTCTCTAGTGCACATGAATCATTCTTCAAGACAGACCATATGCTAGCCTGCAGATCAACACTCAATGAATTCAGAAAGATAGAAATTATACAAAGTAATTTCTCTGACAACAATGGAATAAAGCTGGAAATTAGTAAGGGCCAGATAAACAGATTAAGCACAAAGATACGGAAGTTAAACAACACACTCTTAGACAAACAGTGGGTCAAGGAGGAAATCTCAAAAGAAATCAGTAACTACCTGGAAATGAATGAAAATAAGAACTCAACATATCAAAACCTATGGGATGAAGCAAAACTGTACTGAAATGGAAATTCATAGCCATAAATGCATATATCAAAAAAGAAAGCTAAAATTAAAGACCTATCTGCACACCTGGAGGAATTAGAAAAAGAACAAAAATCTAACCCCAAAAGAAGTAGAAAGAAGGAAATAACAAAGATTAGAGCAGAACTAAATGAAACTGAAAATGAGAAAGCACTAGAAAAAATAAAACCAAAAGTTGGTTCTTCGAGATCAATAAAATTGTTAGGCTAACAAATAAAAATGAGAGAAGATGCAGTTATACAAAATAGGAAAACAGGAAGAATATATCAGCACTGAAACCACAGAAATAGAGTATTTTAAGAGGATACTTTGAAAAATTATATGCCAACAAGATGGATAACTTTGAGGAGATGGACAAATTCCTAGAAACACAAAAGCAGGCTACATTGATGAACTCAACAGACCAATCACAAGTAATGACATAGAATCATTCATCAAAAAGCTACCTACTAAGAAGAGTCGGGGATCAGATGGCTTAACAGGTGAATTCTCCCAGATATTCTGGGGAGAACTAACACCAATCCTGCTTAAACTCGTCAAGAAATTAGAAATGGAAGGAGCATTGCCTAACTCATTTTATGATGCCAAAAACACCCTAATCCCAAAACCAAAGATGCCACAAGAAAGGAAAACTACAGAGCAATCTCGCTAATGAACCTAGATGATAAGGTACTCAACAAAATACTTTCTAATCATATTTAACAATGCATCAAAACAAATTATACACCATAACCAAATGGGTTTCATCCCAGGTATGCATGGATCATTCAACATATAATAATCAATCAATATTTTATACCACATACACAGATTGAAAGAAAAAAGATCACACGATCATTTCTATAGATGCAGAAAAAGCATTCAACAAAATACAGCACACTTTCCTGATAAAAACACCACAAAAGATGGAGATATAAGGAAACTTCCTCAGCATTATAAAGGGAATAAATATAAAAACCCACAGCTAACATAATATAAAATAGTGAAATCTTAAAGCTTTCCTTCTAAGATTGAGAAAAATACAAGGATGCACATTTTCACTATCTTGTAGCAGTTTAGCATTTTTTATGCATTCCAAAAATAGTTATTGGATTATGGTGGTAAACTGGTCTTAGAGTGGTATCACTTTTAATTGATTAAATTATGATTTTTTCAGTTAAATACAGGCTATACTAAAGATTTAGAAAAAGACCCTTAACACAAAGCCAAACAAAAATAAAACTCTAGGCAAGAGAGAGAAACTGACCAACAGAATAAACCCATCAAGATAAACCAATGCCTAGACTTCAGCAAAAATTTACAAGCCATACTAAGTAACAGTCAGACATGGTCTAGTCAAATGAAAAAACTAAAAATCTGAAGTGGATGCAGAATGTGGAACAACTAATAAAAGGTGTCCAAACTAATCTCCGAAATTAATTCCATGAGATGGAAAAAGTATATGAAGAACATATTAAGAGAGCATAGTAGTTCATACATGGAAGTCTTAGAGGGAATAGAAGCCTAGGACTTAATCTGAGGTCATCTGAGAGTTAATCCAGTTTTTCTAAGAATGAAGAGATTACAGTGCTTGCTTGACTAATTAACTAATGCATTTATTATGTGAAAAAGGATGTGCTGATTGGACTGAGTCAGGGAGAGGTTATTGTTGATAATTAGTGATGGGATTGGAAGCCCATTTAGAAGGAATGGGAGAGATGAAGTAGTTCCAGGAAAAGTGAAATATTTGTCTCACGAATTTCACCATAAGAGGATGAGGGAAAAATTGGTTAACAGCAGTGGAGGAACATAGTTAAATGAGTACATCTCTTATTTTTAAGATGCAATATATTTGAGCATGTTACTACATTGATGAGAAAGAGCCATACAAATACGCGTCAATATTATGTTGCAATGAAGTTCATGAGACATACTCTTAATGGCATGTTCACTCTAGATGTCTATGCACATGAAAAATTTTATTTAATAGGTGTTATATAGTGTGGCAGTATGAGATTATTTTATGATTCCCAAAAAGAAAAAAATTATGTTTGTAAACAAATCTGTTACTCTGGGTGTGATATCCTTTGATTACATTAAATTCAGCTGAAAGGCCTTTGATTATATTACATGTTAAAATTGCTCTAGGGCAGGGGTTCTTAAGCAGGGGTCCATGGGCCCCCAATCACTCTGAGTAAAGATTTCAGGGGGTGCATGAGCTTAAATTAATTTTGCATAATTTTAAAATATAATTTTTTTTAAGCTAAACAAATAATTTATTCTTTAAAAAGGCTGACTTCAGTTTAGAGTATACACATTTTATATTACATTTACAACAGTAATAACAAAAGCATGTTTCTTCCAAAAAACTGTAACAAAATGAAAACTAGTAAACATTAACACACACAAATAGATTCAAAAATTACTTAAGAAAATCACTTGCAAATATTGGCTGACAATCCTCAACAGTGGGTTCCAAGGTAAAGAATATAGAAAAAATAGGAAAGCACTTTTGAACAATTTTCAGTG
>JAQZBX010071621.1:0-15206 GCA_029593785.1 Cabassous unicinctus | reverse complement strand
TGATTCTATCTTAGCATATCCACCTTTCTGTTTACATCCACCCCTATATTTTTTCTGACTTTTTCTTATAAATACATACACACAACTCAAGATTTAACTATGTTAAGGATACAATTAAATGTGACAGAATTTATAACTGATTAATATAAATTGGTTATAAATTAATGTAAATTAAGGATACAATTCAAAGGTATTATCTTCTCAATATGATGCTACCATCATAATGGTTTGTAATGATCCATTACAAAAATTTTTATTACCTCAACCAAAAATACTGCATTGATTTAGCAATAACTCCCCATTTCCCTCACAATTCAGCCCTGATAACCTGTAATCTACTGTCTTTGTGAATTTGCTTATTCTATGTATTTCATATAAGTGAGATTAAACCATATTTTTATTTTTGGTTCTGGCTTATTTTACTGAAGTTCATTCCTACAGTATTGTGACATGTATCCTAAAGACTTTTTTTAAGCAGTAGGTAAAGCAGACATTCTTGTCTTGTTCTTAACTTCTAGGGAAAGGCCTTCAGTCTTTCACTACACAGCATAATATTAGTGGTCTTTTCATATGTGCTTTTTATCTTTCTGAGAAAGTTGTCATCTAGCCTTATTTTACCAAGTGATTTTATCCGCAAATTGCATTGTATTTTGACAAATTCCCTTTCTACATCAATTGATATCACTATGTAATTTTTCCTTCATGTATTAATGTGGTATATTACCTTGAATATCTTTCCTATGTTGAACCACCCTTATATTCCTGGAATAAATCTAAAAGAGACTTGGTGTGTAATCCTTTTAATACACATTCAATTTGTTAAAATTTGTCGATGATTTTTGCAACGATTTTCATAATGGAAATTAGTATACACTTTTCTGTGCAGCTTCTCAGTCACAAGTAAATCCCATGTTGGGAGACCCAAACATGGCCCCTGATTCAGTGTTCCACACAGCCAGTTGAGGCTGATGTACAAAGACATCTAAATTTTAATTAAGGTGCATCCACCCTGGGACCCTTGCCTGTATGTGCATGGACCACTGCTGTGGGTTGTACAAACTACCCTGCAGAACCTGGGGCCGGGGGAGTCAGGACAAACAAACTTGTCCTGTGACTCTAAACCTACCTTAGATTTTTTTCTTCCAATTTTAACATTTGTGAGTGTGCTGTTAGCATATTATTGATAGTTATTTTAAATTTTTCATCTGCTAATTCCAAAATCTCTGACAAACCATAGTCTAGGTATGATTTTGACCTGATCTTCAGATTGCTTTTTTTGCCTTTTAGCATGTCTTGTGATTTATTGTTGAAAGCCACACATGAAATATCAGGCAAATGCAACTGAGGTAAATAGACTTTTAGTATTAAGCCTATGTTTATCTGATAAGTAGTTAGGCTGTTTGTTTCTTGCAGCTGCAAGTTTCAGTGGCTTAAATTTCTTCTGTTGTCCTTTTGTCTGTCCCAGTTTTCTTTGAGTTTCCTTAGGGATTCATTCTTAAATTGGGTTGAGCCTTGCAATTCATATTAGTTTTAACCCATTCTTATATACAGTAACTCTTTTAAAGTGTTGTAACATGTAGTGTGAGGTAAAGGTCTATAATCCTATGATAATGTGTCAGTTAAATGTGTCCCTGGTCTTTAAAATTCACAAACAATTATCACTATTCTTTTTTTTTTAGCCCTTATATGAGAAGTGGGAAATACCAGGGGACCTGGATTTGTGCATCTATTTTCTACCAGGTAAATGTGGCTTAGATAAAACCCAGTTTGGTTAGGTTCAGGTGAAATATTGTCTTTGTTATTTTCCTTAACAAAGACTGGTCTTTGTTAATGAAAACAGAATGCTTTGTGGATATTTTATATGGTTATTTTTCCTTCCTGCTTTTGGAGGCACAATGGAAATTTTCCACCATCCTTACAGTGACAAACTTGGCACTCTTGGAGGCAAAATGCAAAAACGTGTGAGGGCCCCCAAACTTGGCCTGCCAGAAGTTTCTTTAACTCTCAAATGATTCCATACTCTATCTTCAGCAAGTAGGCAGGTCAACTAATTTAATGTAAAAAAGGGAAATTTAATATGTCTCATTTAAGTTTGTCTCCCTGTTGCTACTCCTGATAAACTAAATTTCTGTATCTTCATGTCTTTCCAGTTTTGGGGTAGTGATTTGCCCTGTGACCTCAATTTATGACAGATCTAAGAGGAGTTGATTTTAGATATTTTAGCTTGCCATCAGGACAGGAATGGCTTTTTCTAAATTCTACATGTTGTGCTAGAACTGGTAGCATTTTTCAGAAGAAGATACTGAACATATTTTGATATCAAGCTTCAGCTTGTCCCAAAAGAGATATATGAGTCTTTTTTGCATAATTATCAGAGACATTACAAATCATGTTCTGAAAATTTTTGATTTGGATCTCAAATTCACACTTTAGAATTAACTGTTTAAAAAATTGTTTTAGTTACTTGTTTTGATGGGGTTGTTTTAGTGAATACAAAAGACAAGCACCACTGGTGGGTAAGAGTCATTTTCATTGTAAGAAAACAATATTTTCATTCTTAAGTGTTCCTTAAATAAGCACATCTTAAATACAGCAGTATAAATAAGGCAGAGGCAGAGAAGACTTGAAATGAAAATTATTTTCATCATGTAGCTTGTTCGTTAGCAGTAAATGTGAGAAATATTAACAAATGCAAAGTCATTCATGATACATAAAGGGTAAAAGTAGAGAATGAACCTATTGCCAATATTCCAGCATCATAGAAACCCTAAAATATGGACAATCCTTTAAGACTGTGGAGCATCTATATCCTATAGCCATTTATAGTTTTTTCTCTAAATTATAATTTTATATTTTCAGATCTTTAATTACAATCTCTGAAAATATTAATATAAGTAATGGAAAAGTGGAAAGAAAGAATTTAATAAAGGAATAAAAATCTAAGATGTTGAGCCAAAGAGCGCAGAAGATGTGTCCAGAGACGTGGATGGACCTGGATGTGGGACAGCACTTAGGAAGTAAGTTAACCATAGGGACAAAGATATTGGGGGTTTCAGAGGGTATTAATTTCATAAAGATTGCAGAGGAATTTCTATGAAAAATATGAGAATATATGAAGCAAAATGGGTACGTCAGTAAATATTTATTATGGATATGCTCACAAGTATTCATAAGCATATAGAGGACACAGTTTATCTACTTCTATAAAAGTTTGTACAAGAGGGTTACTCAGTAATTTATATGGAAACATTCTAAGGTATATAAGCTAAAAACAAGCTATTTTTTACTCATGTTTCTGACCATGAAAAATTGGACTGACACCCAGGATTCTTTTCACTTTGATTCAATGCCAAAAAGTTTATGGCTGAAATATTTTTTTCTCATATAATTTTCTCATGGCTTCTTTTACATTTTTGTTCCTCAAACTGTAGATGATGGGATTCAGCATGGGAATAACAAGAGTGTAAAATATAGACACTATCATATCATTGTCTAAATCATATTTGGAATTTGGTTTCACACACAGGAAGAGGATTACCCCATGGTAGATTGACACTCCAATTAGCTGAGAGCCACAGGTGGAAAAGGCTTTTCACCTCCCTTCAGCAGAACCCATCTTCAGAATGACTAGCAGAATGAAAGCATAGGAGATCAGGAGGACTAAGGATATAGTAACTATCTCAGTAGAACCCGCAATGTGGAAGAGTAGTAGCTGATTGATATAGGTGTCAGAACAAGAAATAGTGAGGAGTGGAGTGATGTCACAAAACACATGTCTAATTTCATTGGATGCACAGAAGGAAAGGCTAAAAGTGGCCACTGTGTGTAAAGTACCAAGCAAAATTCCGCCAACATAGGAAGCAATGATGAGCGGCACATAGACTCGGGGTGACATGTTAACTTAATACAGCAGTGGGGTGTAGATTGCTATGTCATGATCAGAAGCCATCATGGCCAAGAGAAAACATTCTGTGGTTCCTAATGAAATAATGAGAAAAATCTCTGTTTCACATCGAAGAAATGAAATAAATGTACTCTCTGCCTGGAAATTTACTAACATTTTGGGGGTGACTACTGAAGAATAGCAGGTGTCCAGGAATGACAACACACTCAGAAAGTAGAACATGGTGTTGTGGAGATGGGCATCCTCAATAACCAATAAAACCAGTCCAAAATTTCCAATCAGAGTAAAAAGATAGGCTGCTAGAAATAATAAAAATAGGAAGACCTCCAGCTCAATATTGTCTGTGAAGCCCATCAATATAAACATGGTGACTTCAGTTTCATTCTTCAATGGAATACTGTCGGCATCAAAATCAGATGGTACCTGACACTCCAGTTTATATGTATAGTTCTGTAAGACACTGTCTGGTGAAATGGAGTTCACCCAATTATATCCTCATGTCTGTTTCTTAGAAGGATGGTGATAACCTAGGCAGTGATTGGATTGGTATTGATGAAGAAATTTGGCCCAAAGTGGATGCGGTTCCCTGTATATAGAAAAGGAAGTTTTAGTGATAGTGTGAGCTTGGTAAAGTAACTTCAACATTCCAACTAAAAGAATAATAAAACAGAACAAAATTTTCAGACTCAAAATTTTCAACTACATAAATATAGTAGAGTGCATTAAATTATTTTGTATTAATTTCAATTTTTTATTTGATGTTTAGGATGCAGAAATTGAAATACAATAAATTTTATTACCTGAAACACAATTAATGGAGAGATAAAAAATTAAATTTTATTAAAACACTGGGCAGTGAATGGGCTAAGTGTTTCTTTATTTATGCTTTGTATATGCGACTAACTATACATAAAATAAAATAATTAAATAATTAAAATGAATTCTATTGTGAATAAAACCAAAGAGGCTTATTATTCTGTGCTTTAAGGTGCCATAAAATTCCATACATTTCACAGCATTCTGCCTTTTCTATGTCAGTAAATAATAGTGTTTTTTTCCTTTAATTTTCCTGGTAATCTTGCTGAAAGAATTTCCTGATAACTATTCAGGTCTCTGATTCTGTATATAAATTAAGAGAGTGATTTATGAGTAAAGGTATACCATATCAAATGATGTCTCATTAGTGAAAGTATCTACCTCACTACATGGAATGAGACATGATAGAGAAAAAGTTGATGTTTGACATCTTCATCAATCTGATCTTCACACTGGCATTTGAGGAGATTTGACTGTGTTTATGTGTAGCTGATTTTTCTGTAACAGGAGAAGGATATGAAGAAAAGAATATGTAGATCTTGAATTTTTAAAAAATATATAATCCTTTTGGAAGATTCTAAACCATTTCCTCAACTCTCATTTTGTCTGAAAACATAAAGTAACAGAAACCCATGAGAACAGTTTTACAAACGTCAAACTTCAGAAGGAAAGCTATGATAGCAGATACCATTTAGTAATAAGTGGCTTCTAATGGATGGGAATTTTGTGTCCATTTTCTTGCATAATCAACATAGCAATCTGCAAGCCAAACATATTAGAGTCCTTGTATATATGAGGATATTCATGCCCAGTTAGAAATACAACATGACAGAGTTCACAGTTATTTACAGAGCCAGGATTCAAGCCCAAATTTCTCTGACTCCTCACTATAAGCTATTTCCTTTCAATCATATTGCAATAAGATTGTGACATGCCAAAATTCTGGAGTCATTGTGTATAAAAAATACAAAATAACATTCTCAGCTATTTTTATTCACTTTTAACAAAATCAAGTTTACAAAAAACCCCACACAAACATGAAATTAAAAACAAACCCTCTAATGTGGGTGCTAGATCATTTAGCTAACTAATAAAATAAAATTTAAATTAATTATTATTCCACATCAGAAAATATATATATATACCTTCTAAGTGGCATATGTTAAATGGCTAGGAATAAGCTAATTTTCTCTCCATTTAATAAAATATCTTATTTTTACTACCCATATTCTGACTATTTTCTTCCATCAAGAAAATTAAAACAAATTTCTCATTGTATCTCTACTTACCTAAACATATATGATGTCCTTCTTCTTTAGCCTTTTATCTTCACTGGAAGGTCAAGGCATGCAGTCAAATTTTTAATGCAGCCCTGAGCTAACTAGAATGAACTGTATCAAATTTCAATATTAAAGAATGTAATATTAATGTATTAAAGCATACAGTTTGACAGCCAGGATGATAGCTTTTAAAATATTTTAAGTGATTAAAAATAAAAACCTTCTTGTCACCGCTGGAACATAACTATTAACTCAATTAAACAATATTCAGAATATTTTGCTTTTTAATTATTTTAATAGCTTCTTGAGTTTTTCTTGAATTCCACAGGGAATTCCCCAGTGAGAAACACATTAATTCTCTTTGGAGACATAAAAGCACAAGTTGTTGTTGTTGTTGTTTTAGTTTTTTGTGTTTTTTTTTTTCTGTGTAAAATCATGTGAATGGTTCAGGAGTAATGGGCTACATGATTTAAAAAAAAGAAAGCATGAATGAAATTTGACCTCTAGTAAAGAAATGATTCCTCAGTGGAAAATATATATGGAATAGAATTGGAAATCAAATGTAATGTTAAAGGACATAATCCTACCTCTGATATTAATGAACTAATGTGACACAGGTTAATAACACAAATTCCCTGAAATCAAGTTTTCTCTTCCTGAGAATGGAAACTGTTTTATTTTTTGAAAATCCTGTAAAAATCCTTATTATAAAATAATATGAAAGCATTACATGTGACAGAATTTATAATTGATTACTATAAATTAGTTATTTGATCCTTAAAATTTAGAGAGCTACACTTCTAATGGAATGAGAGATAAATTTAAACTCAATGAGAATTTCAGAAGAGATAAGATATGAATAAAAAATATGATGTAAACTCAGAAATAGAGAACATTAAGAGGAGTGATTAAGCAGTATATACATAACTGTAACATGTTATATTATAGAACATTAGAATATTAGAGATCTGTCAGAGTTAAAGTTCAGACATTTTGAGTAGCATACAGTCTTTTCATGTCTTAGGGCTTTCACATAGTAATCTATAGACTACTAACTTGTTATGAATATAAGAAACTATGAAACTTTTAAAAACTATATGTGTGCTTTGGTCTCATATGCAAGGATTTTATGTTAGATAGGGAATTCTGGTCATCAAATTTGAATTAAAAAGAAAGAAGGAAAGAAGATACTGGTAGACTGACCACTTGAAAACAGTCAATCCATTAATTAATTGCAATTCTAAATATTTCTATAGATTAAATGCAACCCCAATTAAAATTAAGTAAGCACTTTTACAAAATTTGACAAGCTGATTCTACAAATGAAAAGATCAAGCAAAGGATCTAAGACAGTTAAAATTTAGAAAATGAATAAATTTGGAGACACATAATCTAATTTCAGAGCTTTTCTTAAAGCTAAAATACTCAAGAGAATGTGATATTGGTGAAAAGATGAACATCTAATTTCATGGAATAGAATAGTGCAAAAATAGTTTCACTCCCATATAGTCAATTGACTTTCAACAAAGGTGCCATGGATGATCTATGGAGGAAGAATAGTCTTTTGAAATAATGAGGCTTACATAATTTAATAGCATTTTGCCACACAAATGCACACACACAATACCATTGATTAACTGTTTGTATGATATTTAAATGTGTCTTAATATGAACCTTAGAGATTCATGAAAAACTTCAGGCTTTAAAACTTCTAGAGAAAATGTAGAACAGCACATGCATGACCTAGAGTTAGTCCATTTTTAAAATAAAAGGCAAAACGCATATAAGAGAAAAATTTGATATACTTGAAAGACACTGTTGAGAGAATGAAGAAACAAGCCAATGACTTACATAAAATTTTTGCTAAACCTCTGTCTAATAAAGAACATGTATCTGGAAAGTATAAAGAACTGTCAAGTCTCAATAATATGAAGACAAAAAATTAAAATCAATTAAAAATCTGCAAAAATTTCATCAGACATTTCTCAAAAGGAGATACAAAGATGGCAACCAACCCCATAAGAAGATGCTTAGCACCATTTGTCATTAAAGTAATGCAGTTTAAATCCTCCATGTGAACTCCCTTATTTGAAACTTTCCTTCCAGTATTTCTGCTCTATTCAAATGACATTTTTAGTATCTAATGTAATAATGAAACATTACAATCCTTCCTTCTGAAATTGATTCCAAAACAATGAAACCCAGCTGCAACATTTATATTCATGCGCTCTGCACATTCTATGAATTTCTGTATGGCAAGAAGGAAATAAAAGGTACAAGATGGCAATGAAATCGCAAACTGCCAATATTTTGATAAATGTTATGATTGAGCGCACAGAAAAAAATCTATAAATTAGTTATTAGAATTAATGAATTTAATAAATGCGCTGGATAAACATAAACTTAGAATAACCAACTGTATTTCTAGAGCACAGCAATAAACAATTAGAAAATAAAATTGGAGAAAGAGCATTAACAAAAATATTTTTTTAAAATAGTAAATCGAACCTAGGGATAAATCTAACTTAAGCAATCTAAGGTATTTATAAAGATAAGTATAAAAGTTACACGAGTTAATCAAAAGAGATAAGTACTGCAAATATATACACAGTATATCCATGAAATGGAAAATTTAATATTGTAACAATATCCAACATAGTAAGTTGATCTACAATTTCATGAAAATGTAAACATAAATCATTTTCTTACTCCTTCACTTTCTTCTTACTTCTCTTCTTTTCTCATTTGTTCCTCCTTTTGGAAGTTGGGAAAATTTAGAATTTTTTTTGTGGGGTGGCTGAAATTATTGGAAATGAAAATAAAGGATTCTTTTGGGGTGCTAATAATATTTCATGTTTTTTTGTTTTACCTTGTCCACTTTCTACTGACTGATTTTAAATTGGAAGTAAAATATAAAGTGATAATTATATTCAGGTAAAAAACCTTTGCCAATAACACTTTATAATTAAGCTATGCAATCCCACCATTATTTCATCTGGAAGCACAGGAGATCAGGTTATTTTCTTATTACTGTTTTTAAATTAAACCCTTGGTTAGAATTCTAATGGTAATATCTCCTGAAAGATATGATTTATGTTTTGGAAATAAGTAATATTTGGAATATGTTTCACACATTATGATTATCATATTCCAAGTAAATTTCCCTCAGAAACAGTAAAATTATTGACTGAAATTCTGATGACTCTTCAATTAATTTTGACCCTAGCTTATTTCTCATTTATGATGTACTGACATATTGAACTAACTATGCCGTTTATTCAAATGCAATGTTTACTTTTATACTACTTATATAACATTACAAATATAATGTGTAATTTATTTTCATGATGTTATGAATTTACAAAAATATACTATTTTTCCTACATTCAATATTAGAGGAGAGATTTATGATAAAACATTCTTATTAAAGATATGTGTGATGGTGACTTTCATGAGTCAACTTGGCCTGATAGTGGTTCCCAGTTGTTTGGTGAAGCAATTCACCGACCTAATTGTTACTGTCAGGACATTTCATAGACTTAACTCATCAGTAAGTTGATTGCATCTATGGCTGATTACACCCACAATCAACTAAAGAGATTGCCTTCAGCAATAGAATCAGTTGAAGGACTTAAAAAGAGAAGTGATGATTTCAGCAGCCAGAAGAGAGAATTTCCATCTCTACTTCAACCAGCCAGCTTCCCTTGGGGAATTCATTGAGAACTTTCATCAGTATTCCCACCTTTCTGCCTGCCCTATGGAATTTGGACATGTGAATCCCCACAGTCATGTGAGAAAATTTTACAAAACCTCACAATATTTATAGATGTCTCCTGTAGTTTCTATTTCCCTGAAAAACACTGACCAAGGCAGTTTATCCTTCATTTTGCAAGGAACAACTTGAAATACCCCATCACTGGGCACCTAGGTATTTGACTGATATAGAAGGTCCCAGAGTTTTATTGGATTTATCTCCCACCCTCTGACATACAAATGCCTTCGCAATATGTCTGGAGTAGTCAATACATCTTGCTCACTACTTCCAACCATCAAGATATCATCAATATAATAGACCAGTGTGATGTCTTTTGGGAGGAAGAGATGGTTAAGATGTCTGAAGACTAGATTATGACACGGAGTTAGAGAATTGATATACCCCTGTAGTAGGAAAGTGTATTGCTGGCATTTCTGGCTGAAAGCCAACTGTTTCTGTTGGTCTTTACTAACAGCAACTGAGAAAAAGATTTTCTAGATCAATAGCTGCATACCAGCTCTTGGAAGAGACAAAGGCAAATTGAGATGCTGTG
This sequence comes from Cabassous unicinctus, assembly GCA_029593785.1. Classification (NCBI taxonomy): domain Eukaryota; kingdom Metazoa; phylum Chordata; class Mammalia; order Cingulata; family Chlamyphoridae; genus Cabassous; species Cabassous unicinctus. The sequence goes on along the minus strand of JAQZBX010071621.1, from coordinate 4,899 downwards.
CCTGGAGGATTTAGATGTCCTTTATAGTAGAATCATAATGCATACCCTTGGGATTTTGGAGCAAAGCCTTGGCTTCCTTGGCAGATAACTACAGTCCTTTTGAGAAACAGCTTTCAGCCTACTATATGGCTTTAGTAGAGACTGAATGCTTAATGATCGGCCACCAAGTTACCATGATACCTGAGTTCCATATCATGAGCTGGGTGCTATCTAACCCACCAAGCAATAAAGTTGGGCATGCACATCAACACTCTATTGTAAAATAAAAGTGATATATATGAGCTAGGGCTCAAACAGGTACTGAAGGCACAAGTGTTATATGAGGAACTGGCTCAAATGTCTTGCCCCTACTTCTGACACATTACCTTCTCTTTCCCAGCCCACAGATATGGGCCTCTTGGGGAAATCCTTACAATCAGTTGACTCAGGAAGATAAATCTCTGGCCTGGTTTACAGATGGTTTTACATGATATGTGTATTCCAACCACAAGTGGATAGCTGTAACACACAGTTCCTTTCTAAGATGTCCCTGAAGGACAGTGGTGAGGAGCCAGAGGGAGGAATTTCGAGCACTGCACCTGGTTGTTCATTTTGCTTTATAGGAGAAATGGCCTGAGGTGCATTTGTATACTGATTCATGGACAGTCACCAATGGTTTGGCTGGATGGGTATGGACTTGGAAGGATCATGATTGGGAAATAAGTGAAAAAGAGGTTTGTGGAAGAGGTATATGGATAAACATTTCTAAATGGGCAAAAAAAATGAAAATATTTATGTACCACATGAATGCTCAGCATAGAGTAACTTAAGCAGAGGAACATTTTAAAAATAACCTGTTCTGTGGATAAAAATTGGTCTCTTTCCCCAGCCACTCATGTCATTGCCCAATGGGCTAATAAACAATGTAGTCATGGTGGTAAGGATGGAGGTAATGCATATGCTCAGCAACATGGACTTCTACTCACAAATGCCAAACTGGCTATTGCCACTGCTGAGTGCTCAGTCTGCCAGCAGCAGAGTCCCAAACCCATTCCCTAATAGGGCACCATTCACCAAGGTGATCTGCCTGCAAATTGGTGGCAGTTTTATTACATTTGACCATTTTCATCATGGAAAGGGCTGTGATATGTTCTAACTGGAATAGACACAGACACCGGAATATGGGTTTGCCTTCCTTGTAAGCAATGCTTCTGCATAACTACCATACATGGGCTTACAGAATGCCTTATCCATGATCATGGTGTTCCACACAGCATTGTTTCTGATCATTGAACCCAGTTCACAGTAAATGCTTTGCAGAAATGGGCACATGCTCATGAAATTCAGGGGTCTTACTATGTTCCCCATCATTCTGAAGCGCCTGTTTAAAGAGGATGGTGGAATGGCCTTTTGAAAACACAATTATTGTGCCACTTAAGTGGCAATACCATGCAGGGCTGAGGCATTATTCTCCAGAAGGCTGTTTTCCTCTAAATCAGTGTCCACTCTGGTGCTGTTTCTCCCATAGCTAGGATTCATTGGCCCAGGAATGAAGGGCTGGAAATGGAAGTGACACCACTCACTATTTCCCCTAGTGACCCACTAGGAAGCATATTGCTTCCTGTCCCTGCAACCTTCAGCTCTGCTGGTCTATAGGTCTCCAAAATTGGGAGTGTTTCTACCAGGAAACACAAAGATTCCATTGAACTGGAAGTTAAGACTGACACCTGGCCCTTTGGGCTCCTCATGCCTCTGAATCAACAGGCAAAGAAGGGAATTACTGTACTGGCTGGGGTGACTGATTCTTATTACCAAGGGGAAATAGGACTGTGTTTTTGTTTGTTAACTGCTGCCAAAACAATATACTAGAAATGAGTTGGCTCTTAGGATAGGGATTAATTAACTTAATACTTTTACAGTTCTGAGGCTGTGAAATTTTTCAAATCAAGGCATCATCAGGGATGCTTTCTCCCTGAGCTGCAGCTGTGGGTGATCAGGCACATGGCAGCATCCACTTCTCTGTCCTCTCTCCTCCATTGCGTTCAGCTCCTGGCTAAAGTGGCTTCTTAGATTCTGGGTTACCCTGATTTTAGCTTCTGGCTCCTGGGGCCTTCTCTCTAAACTTCTGCATTTCTTTCTCTCTCTCTCTCTTCAGCTTTTTTCTGTGTCTGTAGCTTTTCATTCCTCCATTTATAAAGGACTCCAGTAAGAGGATTAAGACACACCCCATGTCATGCAATCTAATCAAAGGCCCTTAATTGAAGTAAATTATTCAAAAGTTCCCACCTAGAACAGGTTAACACACACAGGAATGTATTAGCTTTAAGAACAGAATTTTCTGGTCCACAAAAGCTTCAAACTGCCACAGTCTTCAGCTACATAATGGAGGAAAAGAAGATTTTGCTTGGAATACAGGAGATCCCTTAGGGCTGATTTTAGTGCTGCCATTTTCTGTGATTAATTTCAATGGAAAACTGCAAAAACTCAATTCAGGTAGGACTACCAATAGCCTAGAAACTTCTGAAATGTCCAAATCAAGGAAAGAAGGTTTGGGTCACCCCACCAGGCAAAGAACTATGGTAAACTGAGGTGTTTGCTGAGGGTAAATGTAGCATAAAATGGGTACTGGAACAAGGTAGTGATAAATATAAACTATGGTCATATGAATAGTAACAGAAAAGAGGATTGTAATTGTTACAAATATTTTCCTTGTTTTGTTATGAATATATTTGTACATGTACATAAAGCAAATATCTTTGTTTTTTCTACCCTATCTGATCCCCCTATCATATGACATGTTTTATTATTTTCATGTCATAATATTTAAGTTATAAGATATTAAATTTAACAGTGAATATTTCCCAAGGACTTGTACCCTATCCTGGGGAAATTTAGTGCATTTTCAGGTTTACACAAGATATTTGAATACTGTTTCATAAAAAAGTCTGTTATTGCTTTTATTTAGAGATTTATTATTGTTTAGGGTGAAGTGTATGGCTGCCAAGTTGACAAGGCATGGACTGTGATGGTTACGTTCATGTGTCAACTTTGCCAGGTAATGATGCCAAGTTATTTGTTCAAGCAAGCATTGGCATAATTCTTACTGTGAGTATATTTCATGGACTTAAGTCATCTGTAAGTTGATTTAATCTATGACTGATAATATCTAGAGTCACCTGAGGAGACTGTCTTCAGCAGTGAGAGATGTGTCATCCAATCAGGTGAAGAGCTTGAAAGGAAAAGTGATGATATATATATCACATATATATATATATAAATGTTGTTTATATGGTTACAGTAATGGGTAACCTGGCCTTGATCATCCTTACTGTGATAGACTCCAGACTACAAATACCCATGTATTTTTTCTCAGACATCTGGCCTTCACTGATCTTGGTTATTCAACAGCTGGGGGACCCAAAATGCTATTTCATTTTCTTGTGATCAATATGCAATCTCCTTTCATTGGTGTGCTACCCAAGTCACTTTCTTTTGTATGCTTATCACTAGTGAAATTTCTGTTTGCCAGTGTCCTAGTTTGCCTCAGGTTTGCCTACGCAAAGTACCAGAAATATGTTGGCTTTTTAAAATTAGTAAAATAAACTTTATTTATAATGAGGTTTTAGAGTAAAGAGAATTACATAGAAATTATACAGGATTCCCATGTACTCCCTATCTTCCTCTGTTAATAACACCTTACAATTGTGTGGTATATTTGTTTCAAATGATGAGTAAATATTGAAACATTGCTACTAACCAAGGTCTATAGATTATATTGTTGTTTATACTTAATTCCAATGCCCTATGTTCTACTTCTTATTCCCTTTCCCCTCTCCTCAGTGCCTCTGGTAACTACTAACTTTACGACAATGTTACATGTTCTTACATTACTACAATATTAATAACTTTACTTTGACTATGGTTGAATTCTCCCCTTATGTTTATTTATTCCTCAACCTTGAGAATTTTCGCATAGTGATACCTGCTCTGCTTCAGATTGAGAGGGACCTTCAATCTTATAAGGAAGATGGAAAGAACTGCTTTTCTTGCAGTTGTAGATACTTCTTGTTTTTTTTGGGGGGGGGAGAGGATGAAGGTTTTCCATCACCATTGTTTTGTTTTTTGTCCTGGGCAAATCCGATGATCTGGAGAGTAGGTGTTGGCTGCCACTCTGCTGAGATTCAGGGATCAACCGGCATGAGAATAGGCAGAGGATTTAAGTCTCTGAGACATATATTTAATGGGTATAGTGCTAATATTAAGTTTAAATAAAAGGGGTAGAACAATCATGTGCAGGGAAATTATAAATGAGTCTAACTCTGTTACATTGGGGAAATAGGTTGTCATATATTTCAAGGCAAAGCCCACTGACAGGGTGCTCATTATAAGTACCATTGTGCCTTGTTCATAGTGTCTGGATGGCACTAGAGCCCTCAGGAGCACCCCTATTGGAGGCTTTGTTCACAGTGGCAGTTAGTAAGATCTGCTTGAGATATGCATAAGCGTAACCTCTGAAATGACCCAATGGCTATTTTTGAAATCTCTTAGCCATAAAGACTCTTTTATATTTGATGTTTCCACCTTTGTTCAAGGTATTTTTCCAGATGCATTGCTGGTTGGTGCTTGGTATTAATCCCTTGGTGCCAGGAAAACTCATACCTGGGAGTCATGTCCCATGCTGGGAGGAATGTAGTGCATTCATTTGCTGAGTTTGGATTAGAGAGAGGCCGCATTTGAGTATCAAGGAGATAACTCTTAGGCATTAGTTATTATTTGGCTAAGCTTCAATTTTACAAGAATAAAGTTCATTGTTACATTCATTAATATTGAGGGCTTGACATATTGGTCTGTTTTCTTTTACTAGGTATTGCCTATGTACCAAGAAATTCTTACTCCTCTATTTGAGAATATAACAAGACT
>JAQZBX010071620.1:0-15206 GCA_029593785.1 Cabassous unicinctus | reverse complement strand
AAAAAGAAAGAAAGAATTTGACATCCAAATAATGGGAGACTGGTATCCTACACCAAGATTATTATTTTCTGCATCACCCCCCATAGTTTTATGATTTAAAAAAAAAAAAAAAAAACCCTCAGTATTTTGAAGAATGACTAGTCTGCACTGAGTACAAGCTCACTGTTTAGCATGGAGAAGGAAAAAAATTACATACTGTTTTTTAAAGTAACCCCAGCTGGCTAATTTAGAAACCAATCTGGCAAACAGTCCCAATGGAACATCTGTACAAAACAAGGAGAAAACAGAACCAACAAAAAAATGAGAAAGAGAAATTAACTGAAGACAGAGTGAAAGATCTAGCCTTTCTCTAATCATTTAGGAATTTTAAAATTCCCTTAATTCTGTTTAAATAAATTATCTCCAAATTTTATACCAGTAAGAATGCCATAAAACAGATCACATGCTATTGGTAATTTTTGAGTCCCTTTCCTAAATTATTGGCTACTGCCTACACAAAGGAATGCTGGTTCTTACAATGAAGCAAAAGCTATTAAAAATCCCAAACATATCCATTGCCTTTTTCTATAAGTATAACCTAGAAAGACATAGTATAAGTGACCAACCCCCAGTGCACTTAAGCATACCCAAATACTGCATGCTGTTCTTCTCATCTTGAGTCACTCCTCCCCATCCCAGATCCTATCTCATTTGTGAAACAATTAAATGAGCACCCCAACATACATGTATTGCCTCCTCACATACAAGTTAAAGGCAGTCATTGGGTGGTGTTTCCTATTAATTTTGTGCATATCTTATCTCCCCAACTATGTTACTAGTAGCCTAATTTTAGGAGTATTTTTTGATAATTCCCCATAACACCTCACACAAAGCTGAGACTCAATGTTCCATATTCACTTAATGATCAAATATCTCCCACCATTTCCAAACAGACATGGATATATGAGGGTAGGAACTCTGTTTTAGTCACAGCTGTAGCCTCAGCACTTCTGGAATGTCTAGCCCATTTACAGGCACTTATTATTTTTTGAATAAATATTTGTTGACCGAAATACAAAAACTATTCACAGATGAACACCATATACACAAATGACCATTAAAACTACTGGTGCTAAAATGTTACTAGTTCAAGAATAATTTACCAGTCAGACTCTTTAAACTGATGATGTGGTTTGCAATGCCTGTTTTCTTGTGTACTACTGTGAGACCTCCTCTTCCGTTTGTGACTTCCACTGTAGCTTTCATGTCCCCAGCTTTCTCTGTTATCCCAATCCGGACAATGAGTTCGTTTGGAATGCCGCATCTATTAACAAATGAAGAGTTGCGGAGGTCACAATGTAGAGTTATATTTAATAAATAAAATGTTATACATACATTGATGTTATTTGCACACAAACACTCAGTACAAGGTTCTAAATTTTTTTAAAGTAATGTTTCCCAAGGCATAGAGCACCATACCATTGGTGTGCTCTATGATTCTAAGTGGCACACAGCTCTATTACTAAATGATGGATAACACTGCAAGAACTTAATACATTTTCTTTCAATCCTTCTGATTATATACAGGACAAATTCTCAGCTTGGTACTTGTCTTCAACTAACACTAGTTAATTGCTCTTTTAAAAATAAAAAAAAGGGCCAGGGCTAAGGCTTAGAGCCTTCAATATTAACGGTACATAGCTGGAAATGAGTAACTTTTTTTTTGGTTTTAATTTCCTTTTATGGACACACCCTAGTTACGACAGTGATTACTGATTTCCTAATTAAGTTATTGATACGATTTCTTCAAAAAGATGTTTGAAAGACAAAGAGCTATTATATGAGTCTTCTGTCTCTCAAACACTCCAGAGTTCTTTTCTCTAACTCTCAGAATGATGCCAAGATTTGAAGATAACAGACACAGTGTACAGAACACAGTATTCAAAAGACAAACTGAAGGGAAATAAGGTAAGATTTTATGAACTCATTTTTGCTATCCAGCAAACTTGTTTTCAGATCATCCTACAGTTACTCTTTAAATTAAACCATTTTTGTTGTAGATCTGGAATGCTGCTGAAATAAAAATCAACCTATGAGGTTGCACATGAAGTCCGGTCACAGTGAGATCAGGACAATGCTGATTCATCACAAGTCCCTTACTCCATTAACAAATTCCACTGCATTGGTTCATTACGGGTTTGGTACCTGCTAAATGAATGTAATTCCTATCTGCCTTTCCCAATCTTAATTCTTTTCCAAAACAATTAAATTTTTACCAGTAATGTCTAAACTCTCTGCTGAATAGGGCAAGTTTAAAAGATAAAGAGAGAAGAATTTCACAACTCAGCTAAGAGCTGAAAAAGCTAAAATGGAACAATTTAACCTCCTGTGGAGAGCAGTCAAGTTGTGCTGGCTGGAGCAAGGGATTGCTGGCTTTGTTACATACACTGCAGTACCCAGGACCACAAGGAAACCGTTTCCTAAGGAAGAGGGGATATTGGGAATTGTGTAGATGGGAATTCCTAGGGCCACACATGCATGCCCAAGACAAGGAAAGACCTATGTGCAGAATGGATCAGGGAAGCCTCTGGCTTTGGACTGGAGCTATTCTCTAAATGCATTATATGGATAAGTCCTGAAGAAGCACACTGCCACAGGCCAATCTACAAAGACTGGAAAAGGTGGTTTCTTTTTTTCCCCCCTTTTTGTTAGCTCCTGGTATTCAAGGAAAGCTCTGTCATAATGCTAACTGATACAAGTTTAAGGAACAGATGTCTCAAAGTCTAAATTCCAGAGATATATTAAAATATCAAAATGTCCAAGTTTCAACAGCAGTACAAAACACTGAGACAGGAAGCCATGGCCCAGGCATAGGAGAAGATTAAAGCATCAGAAACTATCCATGAAAAGGATCAGACCTGGGACACAACAAAGACTTAAAAAAATCAAAAAGCATGACCCAATTATATGGTGCCTGCAAGAGACTCACCCTAAATTCAAAGATACAAGTAGGCTGAAAGTGAAAGGATGGAAATAATATACCATGCAAGAAGTAACCAAGAGAGAGTTGAGATAGCTATACTAACATCAGATAAAATATACAGTAAATAATGACTGTTCAAAGATGGTCATTATTTACTGATAAAAGGGTCAATTCAACAAGAAGATATAACAATTATAAATATATATACACCTGACAGCAGAGCCCCAAAATATATGAAGTGAATACTGACAGATAGATCTGCAGGGAGAAATAGTCTACATTAATAGTAGGAGACTTCAATACACTACTTTCAAGCAATAAGGAAATACAAGACTTCAACAATACTCTAAACCAACAAGACCCAATGGGCATATAAAGAACAATTCACCCAAGAGCAGCAGAATATCCATTTTTCTCAAATGCACATGGATCATTCTCCAGGACAGACCATACTTTAGGTCACAAAACAGGTCTCAATAAATTAAAACTATTTAAGTCATACATGTATCCTCTCCAACCACAATGGAATGAAGGTAAGAATCAATAACAGAGAGAGAAATGGAAAATAGACAAATATGTGGAAATTAAACAACGTATTCCTGAACAACCAATGTGTTAAAGAAGAAATCACAAGGGAAATTAGGAAATAAATCTTGAGGTGAATGAAGATGAAAATACAACATATCAAAACTTATGGGATGCAGCAAAGGCAGAAGCTGGGAGGGAAATGTATAGCTCTAAATGCTTATATTAAAAAGGAAGAAAGATGTCAAATCACAGACCTAACCTAAAAACTGGAAAAACTGGAAAAAGATCAAACTAAGCCCAAAGCAAGCAGAAGGAAGGAAATAAAGATTAGAGTGGAGATAAATGAAATTGAGAATAAAAAAGCAACAGATGATCAACAAAACCAAAACATGTAAAGGACTTGTATACAGAAAACTACAAAGCATTGCTAAAAGAAATCAAAGAAATAAATGGAAGGACATTCCGTATTCATGGATTGGAAAACTAAATATGGTTAAGATGTTAATTCTACCCAAAGCGATTTACAGATTCAACGCAATCCCAATCAATATTCCCACAGCCTTCTTTGCAGAAACAGAAAAGTTAATCATCAAATTTATATGGAAGGGTAAGCAGCCCCCAAAAGCCAAAGCAATCTTGCAAAAGAAGAACCAAATTGGATGACTTACACTTTCCAATCTTAAAACTTTTTACAAAGTCAAAGACCAATGGAATTGAATTGAGAGTTCAGAAATCAACCGCTACATTTATGGCCAAATGATTTTTGACAAGGGGGCTTGTCAATTGGGAAAGAATAGTCTCTTCAACAAATGATGCTGGAAAAACTGGATCTCCATTGCAAACTGGATCTCATACCATATACAAAAATCAACTCAAAATGATCAAAGACATAAAAAGAAGGACCAGACCTTTCAAACTCCTAAAAGAAAATGGAGGGAAGCATCTTTAGGGGCCTTGTGTTAGGCAATGGTTTCTTAGATTTTATACCCAAGCACAAAGAAGAAAAGAGAATAAAGATAAATGGGGTCTCATCAACATTAAAAACTTTTGTTTATCAAAGGACTTTATCATGAAAGTTAAAGACAACCTACACAACAGGAGAAAATATTTGGAAACCACACATCCAATAAGGGTTTAATATCCAGAATATATAGAGAAATCATCCAATTTAATAACAAAAAGATAAACACCCAATTTAAAAATGGGCAAAAAACTTTAAAATAGACTTATCTCCAAAGATATATAAATTGCCAAAAAGCACATGAAAAGATGCCCAACATCATTAGCCAATAAGGAAATGCAAATCAAAATCTCAATGCGTTATTTCACACCCATGAGAATGGCTACTATTAAAAAACGGAAAATAACAAGTGTTGGAGAGGATGTAGAGAAATAGGAACACTCGCTCATTGTTGGTGGGAATGTAAAATGGTGCCGCTGCTAAGCAAGACAAGTTGGCAGTTCCTCAGAAAGTTAGGTATAGAATTACCATATAACCCAGCAATCCCACTTCTAAGTACATAACCAAAAGAAATGAAAGTGGAACTTGAACAGGTATTTGCACACTGATGTTCTTAGTGGCATTATTCACAATTGCCAAAAAATTGAAGCAACCCAATTGTCCAGCAACAGATGAATGGATAAACAAAATGCAGTATATACACACAGTGGAATATTATTTAGTTGTAAAAAGGAATATGCTCTAATACATGCACCAACATGGATGAACTTTGAAGACTTCACATTGAGTGAAATAAGACTAACACATTAAGAACAAATATTGTATGATCTCACTGATATGAAATAATTAGAATTAGAAAACTCAAAGTCTGAATCTAGAATACAGCTTATCAGGGGATGGGGTGGGGGTAGGAATAGAGAGTTAAGGCTGAAAATACAGTTTCCATTTGGGACACAGAAAAAGTTTTGGTAATGGATGGTGGTGACTGTAGCACAACATTGTGAACCTAATTACAATGAGTTACATATATGAATGTGGCTGAAAAGTGGAAATGTTAGGTCGTATTAGTGTAAAAACTAAAAAATAAAAATCCGTGGAACTGTACAATGCAAAATGTAAACCCTAAGTTAAACCATGTAACAAATGTACCATACCACTTCAAGGTTGTTTTATTTTGTTTTAGGAGGTACCCGGGACTGAACCCAGGACCGCAAACACGCGAAGCAGGCGCTCAACTATTGAGCTGCAGGCACTCAACCATTGAGCTACACCCGCTCCCCAATACAAGGTATTAATAATAGGGTGGGGAAAAAAATAATAGGGTAGTACATGGGAAATCCTATATTTTATGCATGGCTGTTCTGTAAACTCACAACTTCTCCAACCAAAAAAAGAAAAAAGAAAAAAAGAAATGACCTCTCCTTATTTCAACCTTTCACCACCTTGAGCTAAATAAATTCCAGCACCTGAACTCCCAAACCTGCAGCTCCAGCGGACGCCCAGGCCCCATCCCTGACCTCCCCCGTCCTTGGGCATCTGGCCAGGCCCTTTGGCTCACTCGAAGATATGGGGAAATGTCTGACTCCGGGAAAAAAAAACAAACCCAAACGCTACAGACGACAGAGGCCAGGAATACAGGGAAGGACTCGATCTCTGGCAACATCAACCGCAAGGGCTGTTTTCCAATGATCTCTCGCGCTGCTGGGTCACCACCCCCCGTGGTCCTCGCTGTCGCCGGCAGGAGGCGGCCCTGCAGGGTTAACAGAGGCCCGGCTCGGCTGCCAGAACCCTGGGGCGAGCCATCCTGGCGTCTCCGGAGAGGAGGCGGTGCGAGCTGACGAGGCTCTCAGAGGAGGATCATCTACAGTCTTGAGATTTCACCCCAGGACTTTAAATCTACGACGACGCCTGAGCAACTTAAGGTTTTTAAGGCCACCGATTTAAGAACGCCCCTGAGGAACTCAATCACCAGCCGCAGAGGCCCCGAACATGGTCGTTTCTCTGACACCTGGCTTCGAGATCTAAAAGACTGGAAAGCTGCCCTGCCAAGCGAAACCTTACCTCCGCAAACTCAAAAGGCCCTTTGGCCGAGAAATATCGCCAAACCGCCGTCCTCCCCTTCCAGCCGCTGCGACAAACACCACACAAAATGGCGGCAGTGCCGTCGCCCTACAACACCCCCAGGCGGCCTCTAGCGCCACCTACGCCGCGCGAACGCGCCTGCGTAACAGAGCCTCGCGCGCTCCCCTAGGGGGCGGGGCTCCGCGTGACGTCACTCCTTTTATCCGCGAGCCCCAGGCAGCCTCTACTTCCCTCACAGCCCGCTCCTGGGCCTGGTAGACTCTAGGGCGTTTCAGGTTCATGTTTTCGTTCTCATCGGGCCCAGGTGAAGCCAGGAGGTAGCGCTGTGCCCTGCCCTCATCCTGTGGGGTGTCTGTCTGCTCTTTAGGCTGGAGTTAGCCTGAGTGGTAGCCAGTTCTCCCGTTCAAGTGGGCGGTGCCATGGCGCTTTGGCTGCCATCCCTCTGCCTGCCCCAGGACTCCACCCCAGAGGGAGCCAAGGTGCACCAGATAAACGCCAAAACCCACCCTGTGCCAGGCCCCGGCTGGTACTGGGGGTAGTCCAGTGAACAGATACCTGGAGTCCCTGCCAGCTTGAGGCTTCCAGTTTAAAAATGAATTTGGATCAATAAAGAGGATGTCTCAGAAAGTAACGTCTGAGGGATGCTTATCTTTTAAAGTCTGAAGTGTCAAATATTCAGACTTCTTACCAGGTTCTTCCTGTTATGGCTCCTGCCTACTGCGTAGAGAATGACAACTGGAAGTTTCCCTAATGAAGTTCTCTCCATTATTTGCCCCTGAGAGTTGATTTCATTCAACCAAGGCAGAGCGAAGTCTACGAAGTAGTGAGTGTCTGTTAAAGGTCTTGCTTACCTCAAACAAGGTATTTTGCAGTTCTAAGAATCTCCAGGCGATCCCCCCAGTGTATGTAGAGGGAAAAGATGGCCAAAGATTGAGCCCTGAGAACAGGAAAAGAAGCCTGAGAAGGAATGATCAGGAAAGCAGGGGAACCAAAAGTGTGGTGTCAGAGAAAGCAACGGAAGTAAAGTTTCAATGAAGGAAAGGCTGACAGCGCCAAATGCTGTGAAGGGGTCAGGAACTAATAGTACAGAAAAGTGTGAAGTGAATTCTGTAATCTGACAAGGATTCGCTGGATAAAAGAGAAAGGCAGGAATTAAATCTGGGAGGGCAGAGTTGGACTGTTTTGTACATTAGTTCTTAAAATGTATGGGTTACCTGGACTCTTGTGCCTTGTTAGGGGAAAGTGATCTAACATCATAGAAACTGGTGCTGTCTATTTTGGGTAAATTGAATTCTTGTGGGATTATGCCCACTTTCAAGAAGGTATCTGGGGGAGCGGGTGTAGCTCACTGAGCGCCTCCTTCTCATGTACAAGGTCTTGGGTTCAATCCCTGGTACCTCCTTTTAAAAAAAAGAAAGAAAAAAAAAGGTATCTGAAAAGACAGTTGGAATTGAAAATTCTTTGTACTCCAGAATGAAACTGAGTCTATTATTCTCTTCACCTGGAATACCCATCATCTCTGCATTTACCAAGTTCAATTTTACCTATCCCTGACCACGTTAATTCTCATCCATGTCCCTGTTCTTAACTACACCACTTGAAGTTGAGGACCTCAAATGGTGGACAAAGGCCTCTCCAGGTCTGCCAACCAGTTGTGCCAAAGCATGAAATTCATTGGCTCTACAACTGATTACACATGGTGTTTCAGGGACATCTGTCAGACGGGATGTTGATCTGAATGGATTGGGTGATATTGCAAAATAAAGTGGGGTTCAGCTTGCAGCATATAGAGGTGTAAATTCAACCTGGCATCGAAGAAGAGTCCCCTGTTGCCTGGGGTAATGGGAGATCTCTGACTCCTGAGATTATGATAGTGTAGTCAGGATAGCATACAGTTCTGCTCAACAGCAACACAAGGTTAAAAGGCAGACATGTAGCTGCATGGAAGCCAATGACAGAGGCTTTTGTAGATATTACAAGATACTGTTACCCAATAATGGAGTCTGCTTTGTAACTACTGCTCTCTTGTTTTAGAGTTGTTCTTTTTTTCAAATCAAATCTATTATATTGATACATATTAATAAAGCATACAGTCCATCCTAATTGTACAATCAACATGTTTTAGAGTTGCTTTTAGTATGTTAAATGCGCCACCAAAAGGTCTAATGTTCTAAAGGGTTCAGAGATCAGAAAGAGGTCAAGAACCACCATAAGTCTCTATGACACATGATACAGCACTGTGAGTTTCCTAATTGCTCTCTGCAGTTTTGGGCTTCAACTGGAGGCAAAGACCTGTTTTATACTGTCTCTGGCTTCTCCTCTCAGTGCTCAGAACCCAGTAAATGTTTGTAGGTTGTTTGCATAAGCTCCTTTGGGCCATTTTGCTTATTTGGTTTAAGTTCCTGTCTAAGTCCAAGGTAAAGATTTGATCCCAGTATCTCTGCACCAGCTAATTTAATATTTTTATGTGGCAGCCTCAGCTCAGAAGACAATGAAACGGTCTGTCTAAATTCTGAGAATCCATTAACAACATTGATTAAAACTGCCTAAGCCAGTAGTATGACTTCAACACAAAAACAAGTATGTCCAAGAAAATCTTAAGCTATATGTTAAAAACACTGTTTAAAGAAAATTATAGCTTTGAAGAGCAACTAGAGGAATAGTCTTATCATATATTCTAGCACATATTTTCTACATTCTTAACTTTGGGCATAGAAAACACTCATCTATGAAAGCAGAGTCCCAATGTAAAAGACTACATTGTGTAAATTAAGTTTAACCAAAGCATATCATCTTTATAGAGGAACTTTTACAAATGTGTTTTTAATGCCTATAAGTTACCCATTTTTGATAATTACCAATCTCTATTCAATTATATGTTTTGTTTTTAGCAATTAGTACTCAATTAAATACAAAATACCAACAGCTTTATATACGTGAGCTCATTCAATAACCTAAACAACCTGTTAAAGGAAGCACTGGTTATTTGCTCTAGATCACGGTTATCAAGTGCCAGAACCAGTATATAAATCTAGGCCATGCTTGCGCCAAAGCGTTGCCTTTCATCCACTCTCACCTAACTGCTTCAATTCGTACAACAAAATACAGAGCAACTTACTTTACTTAGTCACTAGGGGAAAAAGTGCTGAGTCCATCTTTCAGCAAGACCAAAAGAATTTGTTTTAAATAACCACTGCCCGAGGTAATATATCACCAAGGCTTCTAGTGATGAAACAATGGGTCAATTTAGCTGTAGCACATCAAGGTCACTAAAGGTCACAGTGTGTCTTAGTCACAGTTGAACAGCAAAGTTGAACAGAGTGGGTCTTCCCTGCATCGCATACTGCCCGAGACAGACAACATCGCAGGTTTCTCAGGCATTAGCTGACACTGGTTGTGAGCAGATGCACAGAGCATACTCTTAAGTAGGATTCAGTTTTTAGCAAACTTTGCCAGAAGTGTTCTCTGATCTCTAACACACTTTGCAGTGTGTGTATATGGGTATGTGAGGTGGGGAGTGGAGAGGTGAGGGGAGCCATTCCAAGGTTCTGCAGGGAATAAGATCAGGGGATCTCTCCAATCTCCTCATCAATTTCCAGTTCCACCAGCGAAGAGGGGTTCATGGCCATAGTCACAGCTGAATGTACCTTTTGGGTACATCTGCCACCAGGGCACTGAGATAACCTCCAGGACTCCTTATGACTTTGGTTCTAGAAACTGTATCAGAAAAGCAATTTGCCAAAAATCCTCAGCTTCCATTTCATGCCCCAAACCCTATGAAAACATTATGGTTATTATCTTGTGTTAACTGAATATCTTGTCACATTGATATAAATAATGCATTTTTAAATTTAAAAATAAAGCCTATGAAAATGGAAGTTAAGTGATAAGCGGATTCAAGGATGGATTCTTAGGTTCTTGATTTTATAGATTAGCTATATTGTTTCTCCCCATTAGTATAGAAAATCAGGAATTGAACGGAGATCATTTTCTTAGCTTCCATTGTCAACTTAATATGGATTCCCTGGGTCTCAGGGCAGTCACTAAAATGGATTATTGATTTACTAATATGTATCACATATTACTCTATAAGTCATGTCCTATAGGTGTGCCCCCACCCTGATCTGATTAAAATCGCTATTAAAAGAATTTTCCCAACTGTTTTCTCTAACAGAGCTACTTGAAGTTTTCCCAGCATTTCTAAATTTGTATTATAAAATTATCTTGCCTAAGCCTAGAGAGCCTCATAGTCTACAGCTGACCTTGTGGAGGAAACAGAGGAGCTGAGCCTGGAGAGAAACAGGCCTGGGAAGAGAGGAACCCAAGAAGCCTGAACCCTGGCAAACGTCAGCAGCTGTCTTGCTCCAACACGTGGCAATAGACTTTGGTGAGGGAAGTAACTTATGCTTTAAGGCCTGGTAACTGAAAGCTTCTACTCCAAATAAATACCCTTTATTTAAAAAAAAATTATCTTGCCTGACTGTGTTATTGTTTGTGGGATCAGACATCAGACTGAAGACTGTCTGATTGTCTTGGACAGACCTGTATGAAGACCTTCATGAGAGCTAAAGGAAGCAATTTCTTATCTAGATTAGTAAACTAGAGCTTCTCACTCCCCTCGGCCAATATCCTCAACTATCAACCATCCAAGGAAACCATTGAAGGGAAAATATATTTACCTAATTTCTAAAATATTTACGAACACTGAAGAACCCTACATTAAAGTATGAAAATATATTTGTCACTGAGGCTTCTGGTGTTATCTTTTTTTTTAAAAAAAATCTAAATATCAAATTCTTCTTCCACATAATTATAGGAAGTACAGCATCCTACACAGTATTCTACTGATTTCTGGAGAGGGTGCTAACATTTCTGGTTTCCTGTCACCTGTCACACCAAATTCCTATTTCTGACTCTATATCTCAGTTCTCCTTTCCTTCCTTCCTTCCTTCCTTCCTTCCTTCCTTCCTTCCTTCCTTTCTTCTTTCTTTCTTTCAACAAGCAAGGCTGACTTTATTCAGGGCACTGCTATAGCCTCAGTTCCTTTTTACTATCCATAGTTGCTGTCCTTGCAGCATACCATTTTGTGCCAGTGATGGACACGGACCTCTTTATTCTCCAAAGGTTACTAACAGACAGCATTTATGAGGAATAGGCTTAAAATTTGAGGGCTACTGGGGGAAGGGTAGGTTACAGCACAAAAATGAAAACAACTCACATTTTAGTATTAGAATTCGCAATTCCTAAGGTCCCAGTGACCCTCCCCACATCACAGGCAATTTCTTACTGGTCTTTCTCTTTTTAGATAAGTACCACCCAAGTTCCTTAGTCTCATCCTCAACTTTTCCCTCAAGAAATTTCTTCCATTCATAAAATATTTATTGGGTGCCTATTTATGCATACACACTGTCCTAGGTTCTGGGGATATAAAAATATAGAAGACAGACATAGTACCTAGAAATGAGGGAGAGAAAGAACAATAAGGAAATATCTCAGCTTATTATATGTGCTACAAAGGAAACAAACTACAGACTGAAAGAATAAATGAGGAGGGACTACTTTAGATAGGATGGTTGGAGAATGGTTCTTGGTGGATGTGATATTTTAGTTGAAGGATAAAGGAAGAGGAGACATTGGCCATGTGCAGAATGGGGCAAAACCCCACTGGAAGTCTTGTTTAGCTCCATAAGGAAACATGTATGAGGATACTCTGAAGTTTTGTTTGTGAAAGCAAAAAAAAAAAAAAAAAAAGATGAAACAACATAGATGTCCATCACTAGGGGAATAGATAAATAAAATAGATATGTGCATATAATGGGATACCTCATTTGTGTTAAAAGCAATGAGCTAGATTTACAATAGCAATACGAATAGCTCTAAAACAAACTTAAAGCTAAGGGAAGCAATAAAATGTGTTTTATAGCACAATACCACTTGGAGAGATTTTTTAAAAACTTGACTAGCCTATATATTTTTCAAAAATACATATATATCTGAATAAGTGACTTGAGGGTAGATTGGAAGGACTTAGAATAAATGCACTAGAAATGGACATAGTAGACCATCAAGGCTACGCATTCAATTTCCTTTGCAGCTTTGCAACACTTACAGTGAAATCTTGAGTCTATTTTCAACATGATCTACATCATGGCTAGAGGAGCTTAGGCTCTCTAAATGCAGTGGAGGGCTTCTGATGCTACAGTGTGCTTGGAGTTGACACTTGGCTGACCTGAGTTTGTCATTTCCCTTTTTCATGTCTTTTAAAACAGCCAAAGGTAGACAACTCCACAATTGCTCCCATACTTTCAGGTGCTTCCAGATACTGCATGAGCCAATGCTTCACCTCTACCTAAACCTCATCCCAACTCCCTACCAGTAAGAGTTTTTCCTAGATCCAAGGGCTGTATTCTTCCTTCTATTTCACCACCTTGTCACCCTTAGAAGTAGGTCTAATGGGCTTCCTTGCCTTATTCCAGATTATTCAAGGAGTGCTTGTAAAATTTTAGCTTAGTCAGGTGGGAACTTATTTTTCTTCTCAAGAATATGTTGTGGACATACATCCATACCAATAAATATTTATATATATAGTTCATCATTTTTGAACCTTGCTGATGGAATTTACTTTGTTTCTTTTGGTTAGGTATTATGCTTTTAGAAATATGACATTTCTACATAAGGTATTTCCTTTTTTAAAATTGTTTATTCTTTGACTTTAAATAAATTTTTTTGTCTCATGCTTTGGCCTCAACTTTTAAACATTTTATTTGAATGATAAACTTTATTTTTAGAGCAGTTTTAGATTTATAGAAAAATTACATAGAATGTACAGAGAGTTTCTATATGCCCCTCCCCCCACACATAGTTCCCCTTTTATTAACATCTTGCATGGTACATTTGTTACAATTGATGAACTAATGTTGATACATTATTAGTAACTAAAGTCCATAGAGTACATTAGGGTTCATCTTTAGGAATTCAGTTCTATGGGTTTGGACAAATGTGTGATGTCTTGTATCCACCATTACGGTATCATTCAGAATAGTTGCACTGCCTTAAAAATGCCCCATGCCCCACTTTTTCATCCTTTCTCTCCACCAACCTTCCCCAAATCCATGGCAACCACTGATATTTTCTACCGTCTCTATAACTTGGTCTTTTCCACAATGTCATATAGATGTAATCATACAGTATATAGTCTTTTCAGACCGGGTTCTTTCACTTAGTAGGCATTTAAGTTTCCTCCATATTTTTTCATGGCTCGACAGCTCATTTCTTTCTTATTACAGAGCAATATTCCATTGTATGGATGTGCCACAGTTTATCCATTTGCCTATGGAAGGGAAACTTGGCTGCTTCTAATTTTTTGGCAGTTGTTAATAAAGCTACTATATATATGCATGTTCAGGTCGGGGCCTCCCATGTGGGAAGGACGTGCTCAACCGCTTGAGCCACATCCGCTCCTAAATTTTTTTAAATTTTGGAAAAGGCAAAGCAATCACATGATGTAAAGCTCTAAAGGTAAAAAAAAAAAGAAAAGGTTTGCAGGAAGGCTCTCTCATGCCTACTCCTAGCCACCTCAAATCCTCCTTAGAAACAACCAATGTTACTAATTTCTAGAAGGAATTTCTAGAATTTTTGCAAGAGAGGGAATTGGGGTCGGTAGAGTTTTTGTAAGAGGCGTTAATAGCAATTGCCTCGTAGTAGGGCAAAACGGAGGAGAGGCACAACCAACAATCTCGGGTGAGGTTGGGATTGGAGGTATTTAAGCTGGAAAGAGAAGCAGTGAGGAGGGACAGGAACGGGTTGGCAAGTGATAGAGAGACGTTAGAGGATTCTGGTGAAATAGAGGGAGTGGAAGTTGTACTAGAAGATGAGAGCAGGGAAGGGGGAGCGGGAGGTTGAGTTTGGGACTGAGGGGGGGGCGGAGGTGGATTGAGGACAATGTTGGGGCCAACTGCCGAAGGTTTTGCAGGTGTGACAGTAGCCGGCTGTTTTTGGATTCGGAAGGTGGTACCGTCATCATAATTGGATTTGTAAAGTCGTATACCCCAGGAGCGACCAGTAAGCCACTGAACATCATTAGGTGATCTTACTGTTATGGTGATATTAGGCCAGCCGGAAGCCGTTATATATCTGTCCTTGTTGGGGGGGCTGGACTATCCGTACGCTATGGTTTCGCATCCCCAGCTAGGACAGTAATAACGTGATATGTCTCCACAAGAGTAACTGTTTGTGGAGGGGCATATATAATAGCCAGTTATTTCGCCAACAGGGTAGCCAGTGCTCCAGGACCAACAAAGGAATTCGGCTTCGCTGTCACGGGGCAGAAACCGTTGACCATTTGAGCTACACCCGCGGGGCCATTTAGCCCCGGGATTTTTGGAATTATAGTGGATGCCTTGGTTGGTGAGGCAACAGATATGCAAAGTGAAGGAAGGAGCAATGGAGGTAACGTTATACCTGATGATGGTGTTTACTATGGAGAGTGTCCAATTGAAGGGCTGATGGTTGGCGAGGGCGAAGGGAGAGAAGGGAAGGATGTGGAGGGAGAGGAGAGGGAGGAAGAATGGAGGGAGGAGGAACCTGGGGGGAAGGCGGGCGGCCGCTCGCATCTCCTGTGTTAGGTATTCTGTGCCCTCGACGAGCGAATCAAGACTGAAGAGACCGGTCAGC